>JAJIYU010011855.1:0-15005 GCA_030144865.1 Tinospora cordifolia
GTTCTTTCTGGTGTCATTAATGACAACCAGTTCTAATTCTGCATGAAACACACACGAAGACATTCGTCCCCGCGCCGGTACGTGGTTAAAATCTTTATTAATCTTCTTTTTGTGAAAAAAACATAATAAAATAAATATTTCAACAATAATTAAACATTACATCAGCATGACATCTTAAATCAATATTTTCATAAAATAAAAACAATGACTATTGATTTCTGATGTTGAAGATCGTACAAGACGCAACTACAGAGCATACTCTCTCGGTCATAAATAAATTAAAAATAAATCTTTTACCCATCATTAAATCAATAAACATGCATAATTCTAGAAATACAAACATTACATATTCAGCATTAAAATTCAAATAATACTAGAGAGTAGAGTAATCACTTCCACCTCAATAGTATTTCTCTGAATCCTTGCTGTATTATCTCGGGCTTTGATCGACAGTCTTCGGGATCTACGTGTCGAAAATGTGATTTAATCGATGTCCATGAACAGTACCGTATAAATGAATAGTGCCAAATAGTAACAGTGAACAATACCGTATGAACATTATCGTATAAATAAACAGTAACTACGTATGTGTACTGAAATGAACAACAATACCTCCCAACTTAAATAAAGACTACAGCAAAGTGATTATACCTGCTCTGATCAGAACCACCTTCCTACTGCTTCAAAGAAGGCACCCAACAGTAGATTTTCACTACTGCTATGCAGAAATTGGGGTTTTCCCCTTCCTACTACTATATTTGCTGTCTAAAACAGCTGAAGAACAAGAGAAGAGAAGAGAGTAAGCAAGGAAATTCTTTCTTTCTTGCTGAAATGAATTTTCAGAATGAGGGGGGGTTTATATAGAATTTTTTGGCAGAAAAAGACGAAACTGCATAGTTGAAAATAGTTGTTACTGTGGCTACAGTAACCCGCCGAAAGTTATTTTGTCTACCGACAAAATAGTGACCGTATTTGTGCACAGTAACCGTATATTTGAATAGTAACAGTAAATTTTAAATTTTTTTAATTTTCTTTTCGAATTTCGAGTATTACAACATCGAAATTTGTGGGTATTACATTGGAACTACGTAAGCAATCTCTACGTGTCATTTACTTTCTGCACTGTCTATTTATTACATTGTTGTACATCATTAGATAGATTAGTTACTAATTGATTATGTGATTCTATAACTATCAGTTAGGAATTAGGCCAGTTCGATGGAAGTAAGTCGAAACTAATCTCAAGCCTCGAAGGGTGAGCTGTAGACCTTAATGAGTTGAAAAAGATGGACTATGTGTGGTGAATGATCGGTAACTCTAGCAGAACGAGTTTCTCTATGCTCGCTGGTATGGGACGGTGGAGTATAGTGGGCTCGGGAACCTAAGTTATCGAGACATTTGCGAAATTGTTTGGGTGCGACTCTGTGCTGAGTGAAAGCCTAACTGGAAGGGGTAGAGTGGTATGAGATACTTGAACCTAAAAGCTTTGGTGGAAGCTTGAAACCTTGCTGTGCTAGCGTGATTGTATGATTGTATGATATGCATGTTTTACTGTTTATTTGCTTTAAGACCAAATCCTATACCTATGCATGAAAAGAACCTAGAAGAAAGACTTTAGGCCACTGAACAGATTGAAAACCTAGAAACTGAATCTAGAGTCATGATAGCACGAATATTTGACACATACTGACATTTTGCTCAATTTTACAAGAAAATGGCTGGAGCTAGAAGGTACGTAACTCGATCCACCACCTCTGAGAAAACTGAACAACAAGAGCAGGAACTGCATGCTGGGATGGAGGCACGGATGGAGGCACGAATGGAGGCGCGAATGGAAACCATGATGAATGAAATGTCACAGAGGGTACTAGATCAACTGAGAAGGACACTTCTACAGATAATCCCTCAGATGGCTCCGCAGCCTCAAGCACCTAAGCCTATTCCAGTCCAAGTCCCAGCACTAGTACCTTAGGAACGTCAAAGGAATCACCTGGAAGATGAAAGACAGAAGAAGATGCTGCTAGATTTGCAAAAGCTCCACCCTCCCTCATTTGATGGAACTATCGACTGCATCTCTGCGGATCACTGGTACCAGGAGATGGAGGAATTACTAAATGTGCTGAAGGTGACGGGTTCACGACGAGTAGCACTAGCCACACACCATTTCAAAGGACCAGCCCGTGGATGGTGGAGAATGATGCAGATGGATCCCAACACTGACGTTGCGACCATGACTTGGGAAGAGTTTAGAGAAAAATTTTATGACAAATTCTTTTTGGAGGCAACTCTCATAAAGTTGCAAGAAGACTTCGTGAGACTCAATCAGAGGGATCTCACAGTAACTGAATACGAGAGGAAATTTATCGAGCTAGCCAAATTCTCTCAAGAACGATTCGGGAAGAAAGAATGAAAGCCAACAGATTTGCACAGGGTCTCAAGATCGAAATTCAAAATGTTATCATGACATTGGGCCTACGAACCTATAAAGAAGTTGTTGAACGGGCCCTAATTCTGGAACAAGAGCTCAACCTGGAGCAAAGGTTGAGGGGAAAGAACAAGAGGCCTGGGAATGAAAATAAACAAGGGACCCAGAAGAAAAGCAAAAGTGGTAAGGCACCACAGAAACAGAGGCAGAATAAAGACGGGTCAAGGGAAGAAGCTATGAGGCTGGGATTATGTTTCGCATGCAAACAGAAGGGTCATTTGGCAAAAAATTGCCCAACTGCACCAACTCAGGCTTCTCAGCAGCAACAATAGAATACTCAGGGGGGAAGTCAGAATGGGCAATCTCAAGCCAAACAGAATCAGGTGCCTCAAAATCTTTTATATCTGAAAAACTAGCTGATAGGTTACAACTTGTGACAAAAACAATGCCTGTGACTTTGAATGTGTCCACACCAATAAGGACCATTGTGACGTCAAAGAAGATATGTAGTTGTGACATTAGGTTTGGGGATAAACTCTTAACAGTTGACCTATATACCCTACCTTTCTATGGCTATGATGTAATCTTGGGGATGGATTGGTTAAATCAGTACCAGGCCCAGATAGATTGTCCTAAGAGACGGGTAACTATAACATTACCTTCTGGGGAGATCTTTAAAATCTATGGGGATATGCGGAGACTACCAAGAAGTCCAACCCTAGCCTTGTTGAATTGCTTGAAGCAGACGAATGAGTTTGAAGAACTCTCGAAAGAAGAGCCTATGGAACCAAAAAAGATACAAGACTTAGCAGTGGTTAGAGAGTACGAGGATGTATTCCAAGATGACTTACCCGGACTACCGCCTGCTAGAGAGTTAGAGTTCAAGATCTAACTTCACCCTAGAACCAACCCTATAGCCATACCTCCTTATAGGATGGTGCCAACAGAACTAATTGAACTGAAAACTCAACTGGATGAACTCAGGGAGAAAGGTTTCATTAGGCCGAGTGAATCGCCTTGGGGAACTCTAGTATTGTTCGTGAAGAAGAAGGATGGTTACTTGCGACTGTGAGTTGACTACCGGAAGTTGAATCAAGTTACAGTAAAGAATAAATATCCTTTACCAAGGATTGATGACCTATTTGATCAATTACGAAGAGCCACTCATTTCTCTAAAATTGATCTTAGGTCGGGTTATCATCAGCTGAGGATTCGAGAGTCTGATATATACAAGACTGCCTTCAGGACAAGATATGGACACTTTGAGTTCACCGTGATGCCATTTGGTTTGACCAATGCGTTGGCTGCCTTCATGGATTTGATGAACCGAGTGTTCAGACAGTACCTTGACCAGTGTGTAGTGGTGTTCGTGGATAACATCCTAATCTACTCTAAGTCAGAAGCTGAACACCTAGAACACTTGACGATCGTGCTGGAAACTCCCAGAAACCAACTATATGCTAAATTCAGTAAGTGCGAGTTCTGGATGGAAACTGTCAAGTTCCTTGGCCACGTAGTGTCAGCAAAAGGCATCTCTGTAGATCCAGCGAAAGTGGAGGCTGTTATAAACTGGAAGCAACCCAAGACAGTAACAAAAATTAGAAGTTTCTTGGGTTTGGCAGGTTACTACAGAAGGTTCATTAAGGATTTTTCCAAGTTGGCAAAACCTATGACTAAGTTGACCAGAAAAGGAGTTAAGTTCCAGTGGGATGAGAAATGTGAACAGTCATTCCAAGAACTGAAGACAAGATTGACTACGGCTCCTGTTCTAGTCACCCCAACTCCTGGTGTTACTTACATACTCTATACTGATGCTTCGCTGAGTGGGTTTGGAGCAGTATTGCTGCAGAAAAGACAAGTAGTTGCTTATGCTTCGAGACAACTGAAGGTCTATGAGAGAAATTACCCTACTCACGACCTAGAGCTAGTGGCCATTGTGTTTGCCCTGAAGATTTGGAGACACTACCTTTATGGAGAGAAATTTGAGCTATTTTCAGATCACAAGAACTTGAAGTACATCTACACCCAGAAGGAGTTGAACCTCAGGCAATGGAGATGGATAGAATTCTTGAAAGACTATGATTTTCAACTACACTACCATCCGGGGAAGGACAATGTGGTGGCCGATGCTTTGAGTAGGAAGTTCAACAAGCAGGAGGAAGAAAAAGGCCAGATGTACCAGTTGATTGAAGATCTTAGGCTGGGTGTGACCCTAAATGAAAAACAAGCCTACCTCTGCACTATGTCTTGTCAACCAGATCTTCTACATCAAATCAGGGATGAACAGAGGCAAGACAAGTGGCTTGCACAACTAATTGAAGGAGTCACAGAAGGAAAACATACTGAATTTAGGATAGATGCTGAAAACATCCTAAGGCTCGGGGAAAGGATATGTGTACCCCAGCAGGAACAGAGCAAGCAAATCATAGTTGATGAAGCTCATCAGACTAAGTATACTATGCCCCCTGGTAGGGATAAGATGTACCAAAACCTCAGGAAAACCTACTGGTAGAGAGGAATGAAAAGGGACATAGCCAAATATGTCTCTAAGTGCTTAACATGCCAACAAGTGAAAGCAGAACACCAGAAACCCTCTGAAATGTTACAACCACTCCCAATCCCTGAATGGAAGTGGGATAACATTGCCATGGATTTCTTCAGTGGTTTACCCAAGAACCAAAAAGGAGAAGACATTGTTTGGGTGATAGTGGATCGTCTCAACAAAGTGGCACACTTCCTGCCAATCAGATCCACAGACCAAGTCAGTAGGCTGGGAGAGCTGTATGTGAAGGAAATTGTGAGGTTGCATGGTGTACCCAAGTCTATTGTGTCTGATAGAGACTCTCGCTTCACTTCACAGTTCTGGCAGAGTCTACATAAAGAGATGGGTACTAAGCTCACCATGAGTACAACCTTTCACCCTTAGACGGATGGTCAGTCTGAGAGAGTTATCCAGATTTTGGAAGATATGTTGAGGGCTTGCGTTCTAGACTTCAAGGGGAATTGGAGCAAGTGCTTACACTTGGCGGAGTTTGCCTATAACAATAGTTATCAAGCAAGCATAAAAATGGCTCCATTCGAAGCTCTTTATGGAAGACCCTGTAGATTACCTACTTGTTAGGCTGAGCTTGAAGACCATGTATTAACTGGGCCAGATTTGGTGGAAGAGATGAGCAACCAAGTCAAGTTGATACAAAGGAGACTGATTGCTGCACAGAGTCGTCAAAAGAGCTACGCTGACAAAAGGAGAAGACCATTAGAGTTCCAAGTTGGGGACAAAGTATTTCTGAGAGTCAGTCCTCAAAAGGGTATCAAAAGGTTCGGATTCAAAGGGAAGTTATCTCCGAGATTTGTCGGACCCTTTGAAATACTTAGAAGAATCGGAGAATGTGTTTATGAGTTGGATCTACCAAGCCGGATGACTTCAGCACATAACGTATTCCATGTCTCTATGTTGAGAAAGTAGGAACCTGACCCCTCTCACATCATCCACTGGGAGGAAGTGAACATTCACGATGATGCTACCTACGAGGAAACAACGGTGAGAATCCTTGATCACAAGGTTCAGAATCTGAGGACTAAGGATATCCCCTTAGTTAAAGTACTGTGGAAGCATCACGGGATGGCAGAGGCTACCTGGGAGTTAGAAAGTGAAATGAAGACCAAGTACCTGCATCTGTTCATTAGGAACACCTAAACATGTACAAATTTCGAGGATGAAATTTTTTCTAAGGAGGGTAGGTTGTAACATCTCGAAAAATTTTATATGAAATTTGTATTTTTACTTAGAAAATTATATAAAATTGATGAATGAAAAATTTAACATGTCCTAGTTACCCAAGTAATGAATAAAAATCAAATTAGTGGATTTTTGAAAGAAAAAAAATATGATTATAATGCATAAAATGGGATATCATGGTAAAAAACACAAGGATATGTGCAATTTTTGAAGAAATTAGGATTAGAAAGTCAATTGGGGTCGAGATGTGGAAAAAAAATCCAAAAAGAAAGCAAGAAATAGGGTTGAAAATCAAAAACAAACTCAAAATGTTGTGAACTGTAGATTTGTAATCTAGATTAGAATCCTACGGCCAAGATGAGGTCCGCACGTACGGACTAGAGCACTGAATCAGCCAGATCGAACGGCCAGAAAATTCGCATGTGTAACTCGAGGAATATCAAACGGCTAGAGAGAGTTTCGTTGATCGCGAAATCGGACCGCACATGGTAATAGAGGAAGATCGGACGGTCCAGATCGAGGCGCTCTGGGATAATCACGAACGAACACTACGCTCGAGGAAATCGGACGGTGTAGACGTAGTTCGTTGATCGCGAATAGTGAGGCGCTCAAAAACGATCCAATGGCAGAGATCTCATCTGCACAATCCAACGACCGACATTGCACTCGCCAAAACGAGTTCATGATCCAGTGCTGCGATCGAGGCGTATCCGACGGCCCAGATAAACGAATTCGATCCATCGTGAAACGAACGCTGTGATCGGTGCATATCGGATAGACCAGATTCATGCATCTCAATTGATCTGAGATCCGAATGCGTGCTTCGAGGATGATCTAATGCTCCTTATACGAGGTTCCGAAAATACGTTAAAATTAATAAAAAATATGAAAAAAAAGTATGTGAAAAATTTGAAAAATAGTTTCTAAATTCTGAAAAATATTCCTAAAATCCAGAAAAATTTCTAAAATTACTGTTTTTGCTCCAAAAATTAGAAACTACGAAATTTGGTAGAATTAGAGTGTTTTATTCATAGAAGGACACAAAACTTTCTATTTTCTCCCATTGAAAAATCTATATAAACCCCCCTAGGCCCCCAATTTCATTCATTCCAAGAATAAGAGTTGAATGCTTCTCTTATTTTCTCAAAGCCTTCTTCTTGGCACCTCTCATCTTTCCTTCTTGTGTTCGTGAGAAGCTCTTGGATTGGGTGATCTTCATACGTGGGGGAATTGTTGTCGAAATTCTGAAAGAAAGCGTTAAAAGTTGGAAGTGATTTCTAGAACACCCTTCTTTTCTTATTTGAATTCATGGCATGATCATTGTTTGTGTGGTTTTCACTAAATTCAAAGATTTTCAAATTCAGTTCTAAGATTTTACATGTTTATTTCAGTATTTTAGTTTTGATTCATGTTTGAGAAATCATATCATCCATGCCATGTAGTATCATGCTTAGGCTTTTAAATTAAAGTACGATGCATGTTTTATGAGTGTTTTATGAATTGATTTTGCATGTTCTGAATTTTAGTTTGATTTTATATTCTGAAAATTATTTTATCTTGATGTGAGAATTAAACAAAGACGATGAAGATAATAACCACGTACCATCATAGTGGTCATGGCGACACTATGGATGTTCTTTTCATATGAGTTTGGTCATATGGTTTTCAGACCTAAGTATTTGAGGGTTGTGTACCACTGGTGGGTCACCATGTGTAACGGGTTGATGCCGAGTGGAACCTATTTACTTAGTTAAGAACATCAAGGGATTAAAGACCTTTTTGGTCTTAGACTCAACTTAAACAAATTGTTATTTGAAACGCCTAATGGTTGCAAGTGTTTGAATTATGATTGTGTTATGAGTTTGAATATGAAAGATGGTTGTTCGAAAATGATCCACTGGGCTATGTGCCCACTCCTTCCTATCTTATTTTTCAGGAATATGAAATATATAAAGCAGTTGAACATGGATAGGTCTTTTTGCAAGTTTGTGCCTTATTATTATTATTTTTTAGAATTTTTAGGGCATGTTGCCCATAGTTTTTATGTTTTTCTACTGAAAAGTATTTTTGGAAGACTTCCGCTGTAATTATTAGTTTTTTTTTAGAGTTTAGTACTCTTAATTTCTATTATGAATAAAATAGTTTGAATTTATTTATCTCTTTTAATTTGCCTTGATTTTATTGAAAAGTTTTGTATTCTTGAATTTTGTATAAAAGCATGAGATATTGAAAAGAAAAGAACAAGTTTGTGTCGCTTGTAATGTAGCACCGACTCAATCAGTCGTTTTGTTAAGTCCACTGTCAAGAGAACGGTGGCAATGTACACTGCTTAAGAGATACAGGAGTTGGGGTGTTACATCCACAACGAGGTTTGCAGCTAACTAGTAAGATATCATAGAGACGTTGGTCCAAAGGCACCGCCTCAAATGTCACCTAAAATGAAAAAGTGGAGTGAGCTCTAAAGCTTAGTGGATCATACACAATACATCAATAACATTATGTTCTCTTGGGCCCTCTTCTTGTTGCTTCAATAGCCTTGAATCCTCATTCTTTTGAGATTAAATCTATTTTCTTAGTATTTGATACAATTCTAATGTTTTTAGATCATAATTTAATTACTTAATCATGTTGGTGTGTGCTATGAAAAAAAAATCCCAATAGAAATGAAATAGTGTTTTCCTTTCTGTGTACCATGGTAAAAGAAAGGGGTACTGCAGTAACCAGAATGTATAGGTTAGGGGCAAAGAAAAGAAGTTGATGCATTATCATGGTAATGTGGATGCATGTGTGAAAAGCGAATAGGGTCTCAAACGTGTTATCGCGGTAACCAAGGGACCTTAATCGCACTACCACAGTACGCTACCACGATAGTCTGTGTTCATTAGTTGCACTACAGTGGTAGGTTACTGCGGTAGTCATGAGAGTCTTGAGAACATCGCACCTTCACACAAGTTCTTTTTTCCCTCATTCATGATATTTCAATACAATAACTTAAGGCTCAAAACATGCATTATAATGTGTAGAAGTATGTTATACCTTGATTTTACATGCCTCTTCTTTCGTTTTCCCCTCAAAAGGATGTCTGTCACACTTCTAATGATATGTTATATTAAAGAGACGTGTATACACTTAGAAAACATGAAACAATGATCAGAAACAAGTATTATGTGCGAGAACTGATGCTCGCGTCATTTGCAACAATTCGTGAGGTTGCAACAACGAAACTCCTCACCGGTTATGTAGTTTCTTTTCACTACTTGCTTGAGAAATTGTTGAGAAGGATTGGGATGGGTTAGAATCAACATAGAACTCATAAGGAATGAGGAAGAATCGCTAAGTGGCAGCTAGGTAGGGTTTGGAGACAAAAGTGTGCAATTGCGAGTTGAGATAACTAAAAATATATGGTTTCTACACAAAAATTGCATGTATATAGTCACGTATTACCACGGTAATGCGATATACTATCGTGGTAATTATGTATTATCACGATAGTCTACAACGATAACCAACAAGACTGCATTTTTCTTCGTTTCAAGCAACCCCCACACATTATTGCGGTAATTCAAATCACTATCACGGTAATCAGGCTTTTTTGTTATTTTAGTGTTTTCATCAATATTTTTCATGTTTATCCGAATTTTTATGTATTTTATATTTATTCTAGGTTTATTAGCACTCATATTACGTGATTATGAAGAGTTTATAGGTTTTGTTCATTTATTTAAATTATTTTATATTTATTAACTCCAAAATTCTGTAATTGGTTTATTAACTTTTGGGTATTACATGGACCCAGAGCGTCATTGACTATTTTATTCACTTAGTTATTATTTGGACCACAACTATGGGGTCAACTGTTAGTTTGATTATTGTTGAGGTTAAATTGAATACTTGTTTATTTATTTATTAACTCGTATGATTTTGTGGGATATGACTTAGTGAGACCAACAAATTATTACAATAATGAAATAATAATACCTTGGTTCTTGATTGTGATATATGGATGCAAAAAAATGAATATATATATATATATATATATATATGTCTTTATACATGTGAAATTATTATAGAACTGTTAATAGCTTGGAAATGGGGGTGTTACACATGTTTAGAGTTCTATAAATGACAATGCATGTTTTCAATGATACGTGTGATAACATGATATATGCTATATGAAATAATATGCCTATGATGTGATGTTTACCATGCTCACATGTTATTTCCTGTTTTTTATTTGATTCAATATGTTATGATATGTTTTGCCATTAAAGAAAGATTAATAAAAATGACAACCACGTACCGATACAGTGATGAATTTCATCGTAAGTCTTCAACCCGAATCTGATTTGCTAGTTATTTGATTTTCTTGATTTGGAACTGGGCATTTGGATTGACCCCACTTTTTTTATTAACGAACTAGGCGTTTGGATTGACCTCACTTCATGAATGAAGGGTTTAAGCATTTGGATTGACTCCACTCCTTAGATTTTAAAATACTAAGGTGAATTTGTTTCAATCTTAACATCAACTGATAAACAACTAACTGTTTAAATCACCTAATCTATGACACTGTTTGACATATATGTTTTATTTGATTGAAGTAATGATTCAAATATTTGGGATGATCCACTGGGCTTTTGTGCTCACCCTTTTTTCTAACATTTCAGGAAACTAATGATCAGAGGTTGCGTAGATAATGATAATTACTTTTAGAGTTTTCTTTTTTTGGTTTCATAATTTTTGTTTAAGTCTAATATATTGGCCATAGTTTCCTTTGCTAGTTTTAAAGTTATTTCGTTGTAATAAACTCGAAGTTTTTATACCTTTTGAATATTGAGATTGATTTTCAAATAACAAAATTGATTTATTTTATCGAAAGGTTTCAAAGTGTTTCAAATAAAATTTACATAATTTATTGTGATCAGGATATCTCATAGAGTTAGAATAGAAAGAAAAAGAAAGAGAAAGAAAAGAGATATATTCATGTCCCGTCTCTTGGGTGGCCTTGATGATTGATTTGATGTTTTACACATGATGCTAACATGTTAGATTATTGACTCAAGGGCATTACGGTGATTAAGCCCTTTGAAACCAAAACCAGCCATGTCATAGGGGGGAGGCAGGGTGTTATACAATCTCTCTCTTTCTCTTGATCTTTTTGTCTTATTCTCAATCTTTGAGCTTCTCTCTTGATTTTTTAATCTCTTCTGAAACCCTAACAAAACCCTTATTTGCCCTTTTCGATCTTGATCTCATTGTCCTTGTGTTTATTCAGTGTCCCGTTACCTAAGGGAAGGTTCATGTCATGGTGAAGTTGCTAATCGGACAACAGAGCATCTATTTAGAGAAAGTGCTAATTTTCAAAAACTTCTTTGTTCATGATAATGAAGGAAATTTTTTTTTATATTTATTGTACTGATAATATAAAGGTATATACACATAGTTTCTAGAAGTATAAACGCCAAAGCCTATATAATTAGAAAGTGTCAATACATGAAAATATAAATAATATAAAAATATATGATATTATAATATCCCATTAAGATGTAAGATATGATAATATTTTATATATAGTAACATCCCTCTTCAAACTCAAGGTGGTAAAGAAGCCATCTTGAGTTTGTTAACTAAATTGTGATGGTGTCCAAGTGGATGTGCATTGGTAAAAATGTCTACTAATTGATCTGTTGAGGTAACATGAGTTAAATGAAGAGTGACTTGTTTAATGTGCCGAAGAATAAAATGACAAACATCCTTAATATATTTTGTTCGTTCATGAAAAACATTATTATGAACAATCTACATAGCACTAATGTTATTATAATAAAGAGTGGAGGTATTGAGAAGAGCAACTCCCATGTCCTAAAGCAACCAACAAATCCATGAAAGCTCAAATATGACAACTGCTATTGCTAGATATTCAACTTTTTACTAAATCTAGAGATGATTGTTTGTTTTTTACTCTTCTAAGAGATCAAAGAGGAACCAAGTAAGAAACAATAACCAGTAACATAACGATTCTTAGTAGGATCATCAGCCCAATCTGCATCTGAGAAAGCCTAAAGCTCCAAAGATGAATTAATTGAGAAACGAAGGCCATACAATAAAGTACCCTTAATGTATCCAAGAATACGTAAGACAATTGTGTCGTGAGATTAACAAGGAACATGTATAAATTGACTCATTAATACGACTACATAAGAAATATTTGGTTGAGCCATGGTAAAGTAGATGAGACTACCAACCAACTATTTGCATAATGTGGCACCCGCTAGGCGCTCATCAGTAGTCAATAACAACATTGCATTTATCTCTAATCGACTATCAACAACTTTATGGTCAGACAAACCATCAAAAGACAAAAGTTCAAATGCATACTTAGCTTGATATAAATAATATCATTAGAGCTGAAGGTAACTTCAAGTCCCAAACATTGGTTAAGAGATCCCAAGTTTGATCCTTCATCTCAAAAATCTAACTAAGAAAACTCTTTAGGGCATGAATACCTAACATTTCATCGTCAGTAATGACTATGCCATCTACATACAGTAAAAGGATAACAATGTTGTTCCAAGATCTATGAAGAATCAATTGCATAGTGATATGATTTAGGAATGAAACCTACTAAGACAACACAGAATTGAACTTAGAAAACCAAGCTTGAGGAGATTGTTTTAGACTATATATAGCCTTCCAAAGGTGGCATACTTTCCTTAATAGATGATCAAAATCTAGGGAGGTTGCAAAAACTCACAATTAAGAAATGCAATTTTAACATCAATCTAACATGTTTTCCACTATCTAACTATGGAGATGGCAAGTAATGAGTGAAAAAGTAGTAATATGAGCAACTAGAGGAAAGTTTCTTCATAATCAATGTTGTACTTCTGTGCGAATTGATAGCAATAAGGCAATCTTTATAGCGGTCAACTGATCAATTGGCATGAGTTTTAATCTTATATACCTACTTTTTTCCTACTACAATTTTACTAGGAGGCAAATCGATTATATCCCAAGTACGTATGTCATACATGGCTTGAAGTTCGTCGATTATAATTTTTTGCCAAAGAGGGTTAGATCAAGCTTTTGATAATTATAGGCCTCGTACAAGGTAGCAAGTATTAAAAAAACAACGATAAGTCTTAATTTGAGATGAGATAGATCTTACCCTACCAGAGCGGCAAATATTAGGGATGGAGGGAGACTCAATATGTGTGGATGTGATAACTAAATCAATTAATGATGTAGACAAATTATGTTAGTTGTCAAGATGGGATCCGTCAAGCTTACTTCACTTATAATAGAGTCAAGAAAAAGATCTGAACGTGAACCTATAAAAATAGTAAAGTATTGAAGGGATTTCTAGGATAATGGTGAGATAAAGGTAAAAAATCAATGTTCTCAAAATTTTACGTCTCTAGAAAGATGAAGATGTTTAGCAATAGGATCAAGACAACGATTACCCTTTATGCTCAATACCATATCCAAGTAAACAACAAAGATATGAGTGAGGTTTTACTTTATTGTGCTCATGAGAAGGAAACAAAACAAAATATGCACAACTAAACACTTTTAAGGTTGAATAATTAGGTGTTTTCCTTTATAAGACCTCAAGCAGTGTTTTACTTGAGATAGTTGAAGATGGAAGGTGATTAATTGTGTAGATCAAAGTAAGTGCATCTTCATCCCAAAAGGACGCTGACAAATTAGTTGAGAAAATAAAAGATCAAACAATTTTGAGAATGTGTCTATGCTTCCTTTTAGCATGACCATATTGTTAAGAAGTATATGGAAAAGAGAATCTACAAAAGAATTGGACGTATACTTCATAACATTATTAGTACTCAAAACTTTAATTATCCATCTAAATTGAGTTTGGATCATGTTGTTAAAGTTAGAAAAATATCAAATAATTGAGATCGACCATGTAAAAGATAGATTTAAGTAAATAGCAAAAATCATCAATAAATATAACAAAATATCAAGATCCTCCCTCAACGGGAACTTGGGAAGGTCCCCAAATATCAAAATGGATAAGATCAAAAGGAGTAAATGAAAACGACTCATTATTAGAAAATGGTAATGTATATTGTTTGTTCAATTAGCAAGAAATGCAATAAAAAAACCTTAAAACTTACCCTACCTAGATAACCATTAGAAGCTAAAGATTTAACATGAAATAAAGAAGCATGTTCTAAATGGGAATGCCAGAGACTGGAAGTAGAAATAAATGTCACAGAAGAAAGATTAGAATTGTGTACATGTAAAGAAGTAAGCTCAAAAAGACGACCAACTTTTTGTGTGATTCCAACTAGTTGTCTTGTCTTCTAATCCAACATATCATAGCCCTTATCTAGAAAAAGTTTTAAGGTAGAACCTTGTTCAGTAAGTTGATCAATAGAAAGAAGGTTAAGAGACAACTTGGCACTTGGCATAGCTAGTATGTCAGTACTAGCATAACTAACTAACATACTAGATCCATCAATAGTGAATGTGATTAACTAATGAAACCAAAATAATAAAAAAAAGTTGAGCGAATTTTTGCTCCCCAAAACCCAAGCCCCCTATTTTGTTTTGTCTCTTGTGAGTTTTTGGCTCGTTTTGAGCGAATTTTTGCTCAAATTTCCAAATTTTCTAGTGATTTTTTGGCTGCTAAACCATAGAAGTTCATGGTATTGCATCCATGGTTTTGCAATCAACTCAAAGCCTTAATTGTCGTCAATGAATGTTGCTGTTAGTGAACTCGCAAGTATACGAGATCGCTTGTAGTAATATCCGGAAAGTCCGGGTATCGTCCTCAGGGAATACAAATGGTAATTGAATTTTCTTTAATAACAAAAT
>JAJIYU010011856.1:0-14972 GCA_030144865.1 Tinospora cordifolia
AAAGATAGAGATAAGAGAGTAGAGAGAGAGAAGGAGGGATGTAGAAAGACAGAGAGGGAGAGATGCAAAAAGAGAGAGAGACATAGCTAAGAGAGCTGGAAAGACGCCGAAAGAGAGCAGAGAGAGAAAGGGAGAGGTACGCACAGTAAGATGTAGAGAGTCGTCGGAGTCGCTCACTAAAAAAGACGTTGGAGTTGTTTGCCGGAGTGTCGGAGATGATCGCTGGAGTCTCAGAGATGATCATTGGAGTTGGTTCGAGTCGTTTGAGAACAGAGTTATTAGATTTAGGTTAAAATTTAAAAAATAAATAATTAAGTAAAAGTCCTATTTTTTTTTAAATTTACAGAGAAGCCCTCCTAGCGCCTAGGCGGTGGCTTAGGCGTTGAGAGGGCCTGGACGCCTAGGCGACGCCTTGACAACACTGTTTTTAGTATTGAAATTATTGACACTGTGACTCTACGTTTTCTCAAAGCAATTAATTACTTTTATGCAATCTTGCAAGTGCTTTTTTGCTATCCCCGTGCGAAGCTTTGGTGTTAGTGTTTGCATTGTAGACCTCTTTGTTAATTTTAATCACTTCATAATTAAAAATCCTGCGTGCTAGTGGTTGGATTCTATTAATATGATTCTCCTATTAATTTTTTTCCTTTAATTGATATGATTATAAATAGAGCATACTTTGTACATTAGAATTTTGTAGTAATTGATCTTAATAATTAAAGAAATATGTTATGGAGTTCAATTAATAATACTGAATTTCTCTTGAAGTTGTTGATCTCTGAATTGTAATGAATTGTGAAGTTTCTATCTGTTTCTTATGTTAGCTGCTAGATTGTTATCTTCACATGCTTCATTCAGTTGTTGAATTTGGAGTTATTCATATCTTTTTGGTCTCTCAATTTAGAGTTCTTTACTCTGGAAGGTGACTTTATTTGATTGGGACTTTGCCCACCAATTTCAACTTTACATTAGATAATAATAGGGCTGGAAATGTTTCCTGTATTTGTTGATGGTTACCAGAAATTGCAGGATTCTATATTTCAGCTTATTCATGGTGACAATGTGCATCCTCCCAAATAAATATATCTTTTGATTTGTAGGTAAAGTGGGCGTTTGTGATGTTCTATTTTGATCTCTGAATTAAGAGGAAGTGAAGGTAGTTTCGTGTCCCTATATCATATGGTTCCATTATTGTATCCTGGATCCCTTTTTATTTTGGTTACATAGAATCAACCTGAAATTTTAAGCCAGGCACTGACATGAATGTTCTGTTTTAAGTAACCTTCAGGATTAGTGAGTTGATGTGTTTGTTTAACAATCTTTATATTGTTAGTACTATAATTGTTATACCTATAATATCTAAATTCGTTCCGATTATGTCATTGGACTTCTAAGATAGCATGACTATTGTTTTGTTTGTTGTTATTTCTTCAATGTCTCTTGGATAAGTTTATTTTAGTTGGATGCACTGTTCTACCATTTTTTGTTTGTCCTATTTCATTTCTATATGTAAAAATTTTACCAGTCTTCTTAATTTTCTTTTGTTATTTGTGGATGTCAAGAAATTTGTGTACAATATGTTTTTCTCCATGCTATGGTGTACTTGTTAGTTTGGTTTGTCCCTGGCAGAGAGTAACAAAATAATGTGCAGCCTTTCTCCACCCTAAAAACTGTAAAATAACAAACACAGTTCAGGAGGAAACCAATAGTGGTTTTTTTTTGCTATTGGAATCTTCTTGGACAAATTGCTGACTGATGAGACCCAAAATCCATTAACAACTATGATGAGCATTTCTTCATTGAAACTTGTTTGTCAAGAAACTTGGACTAAGGTTGGAAAGAATTAGCAGCAAGGCATGTTCATTTTGGAGAGATCATTTCATATGGAATTCTGAGTGGTGATGGCATGACTGACTAAGAGTGTGCGGTGAGGATGAATGTGTTGGTTTTCACCTTATTAAAATATCAATAGTGATAATTTAAGTTATGGGAAAAGAGAACTGGTGCAAGAATGTGCATGGGGACCCTCATCAGTATCTTGTCCACTCACGACTTTCTAGAAATTTAGAGTTACACATTGGAATTTGTCTTTTCCAATGAAATATAAGATGTATCGTATTGAATTAATGGCAATACTGCTTATTGCCTTCACATCATTTTCCTCTTTCACTGATAGATGTTCTGTAATTTGGAGTTCTCTTTAGTGTATTTTGAACTGTTTCCTCTTATGAGTGAAGGGTTCAGATATGTTATTCTTTTCAAAATCCCTGATGGGTGATGACCAATCAAGCCTCAAGGAGAAATCGCAGTCATTACTGATAGCAAAAGCCAGATATCTCATTAGGAATAACAAGGTGGAGTTTTAACATTCCTAGCAATCAGGAAAGCCTTATTGCTTAAAGGAGTTGGCCAAGTGCTCACTTCCATGATAACCCTCTGATAATGGTCAATTTCTTTAATTAGTGCTAATGTTCACAGTTGTGGCATAAACATTCACTGTATCCCAATAAATCCAAATCAAATATTTATCTTTTCCTTTATATAATGGAAATTATGGTTTTATATTACAAAAATACAAATTTACTGTTTCTGATGAAATTAACTTGTGCATTCTATTTGTATCTATTCTTCCATTTTTCTCTCCCTGTTCAATATAACAATATAACACAACCATTTATATGGACATTCATGAAGTAACAATATGATAAATAAGCATTTATCATGATAGATCCATTTATGTTACCATAGGAGCCAACAATGTCATTAAAATGAAAAATTTCAATGTTTAGGCAAAGATGGTATAGATGACTGAAAAACCCTTTTGTTAAATTGCGTCTTGTAGCCGTCAAATACAATGTTGTGGGCCTTCAGTGGATGATGCTTTACACATGTAGAATGTTATGTAATTTGTGATAATCAATGTATAGGGACAAGAAATGCAATTAACTATGCTGCCACCCTGGTAGAACATCAATAAATGTGTACAAGTAAATTATATTTGATTATTTATTGAATGCAAATAGATTGCTCTGGATAAACTTCATTTAATTTAATTTATTTTTTCATTGTTTCACTTTTTTAGTCTTCCTTATTATTATTATTATTACTACTACTACTACTACTACTACTACTATCATCTTTTTAATGTATTTCCCCCTGTTTCTAAGAATCATATGTTGAACTTGTGCAGGGGCAACCTGAACCTGACACTTTTGCCTTCATCTGATCTGCGAATCTCATTTGTTGGGGATGATGGTTGCATTGAGAGATTGGCTACATTGGGTGTTGATTCTGATGAATCAGTGGTTATTGAGGAGCTTCCAGCTGATAAATCTGGCCGCTCTTTCTTCATGAGGTTTCAAGGTGGTCAAGTCTCATACTTTTGGTGCTCTGAGCAGTCGAAACTTTATGGGCTTGAGTTGCTTGCAAAGGTAGTTTTCAAGTGTATTAATAAATTCGAAGTTGACTCTTCTCAGTCCTTATGTTTGATATTTATTGTGCTGACATCTACCTTACCCTTCCCTAATTTTGGATGACTTGAGCAGATGAAGGATTTACTTGGTAGGAAACCTTCTCTAGCTCAACTAACAGGAATCAGTGAGTCACGTCTTGATTGTTTTGCAACCCATCTTCGGGCCTATCTGCTTGGATCAACTACAAACAGCAGGCAAACAAATACTAGGGTTTCTTTCATTCCTCTTGAATGGGATTTGAACACCCAGGTATCGTCATCATCGAAGCAGAGTTCTCGCCATGTAGCTTGCCATTCAGGGAAGACGCAGCCTCTTTATCAAGGCAGCCTGAGTCCACGATCAAGTTCCTTTAAAGACAGTACAGCAAGAAACTACTCTTTGAGGAGCCTGCCCAGGGAAAAGTTGAGGCAGCGTGTTGAGACCCATTGTAGTCCTTTGTTCGGTACTAACTTATCTGTTGCATCTCCATCAACTAAAGAATCTTCCTCTATCAATGAGCCTGAAATCAAGATTCCAGTGGTTGCTGAAGACAAATCTGTCCTGCCATTAGGCTTTTTGGATTCTCTCGGAACACCACCTTTTCAGCCATCTTCAAATCCAACATCACTCAGACAGCCCTCTTCCAAAGTTATTACTACCAGCAGTGGTTCTAACCTTTTCTCTCCATATTACTGTTGGTGCCCACCTTGCAGTTCCACCTTGCAATATACAATTAAACCTCCTGGTTTGTCTAGTGTACCGACAGAGTCTCTCCCACCAATTTCTCCTTTGCTATCGGCTACTCTACCAAACCCGTCAATTAATCTAGCAGATGCACCATCTTTAGATTTCCCTGCTTTCTTGCCAGACCCCATAACTCGTGCCCCTCTACCAGTCTCTTCTTTATTATCGGTTACAAGCTCGCAGCAAATCCCAACATTCACACCTTTAATGTGTGACCCCATAGTGCACATTCCACTTGTTGATATTTGCTCATCTGGCCAAGGTTACCTGGTGAGTGCAGGGCCTGCTATTTCTATTGGTGTTCCACCTTTGCACCCAAGTCTTGTTAACCCATTGATACCAGAAACTGAATCATTGGTGGAGAAGGGAGCAAGAGAAACGTTGCGCCTTCTCCTCAGTTCAACTCAAGCAAATCCACAGTTAAGGGAAGTGTTGCCTTCTGTTTTGACTGGTACTGATGATAAGGATGCATCTGCTGTTGTTGGAAGCAGAGGTCTCTACAGCGGAGCAAGAGAAACGTTGCGCCTTCTGCTAGGGTCAACTCAAGCAAATCCGCAGTTAATGGAAGTTTTGCCTTCTGTTCTGAGTGGTCCTGATGATAAGGACGCTTCTGCTGTTCTGGGAAGCAGGGGTCTCTACAGTGGAGCTAGAGATGTTGAAGCAATTGCTGGTAGCTTTGCATTAATGGGGCTGGCTTCGACTCCCAATAGCAACATTGGAAATGATAATACAGGGGAGAGGGAAGACTTAGATCGTGATATGGATGTATCAAAGCGGACACAGGATTTTGAAGATTCGTGCAATTGTGACGATGATAGAGAAGAATCGACTATGGTTAATGGTGATGTTCAAGAGAGATTGGACGGAACTCAAAAATGGTCCTCCTAGTGTTTTGGCCCTCTATATTTATTTTTGGGGTTAGTTTTTCTACATGGCTCAATAGGCATGTCAGTGAAAATTGTAGATATGTGTATCATGCAAATATTAGGGTGTATATCCCATCCATCATGGTTTTTGCGGTTTTGGCTTAATGATTGGCATCCACCTTTCGGTGTAGCTAATCTTTCTATTTTTCTCTTTTTTTTTTTGGTCGTGTCCTTTTTAACATAATCATTGGATCATTTCTACCTATAATAGACCTCTAGTGGTTTGACAGAGTACTATTTGTAGAAATAAAAACCAAAAATCAAGTAACACCGTCAAAACTCACTCATAATCACACGAGTAAGGATATCATTGTAACTTCTTTTTCTTTCCAGGAAGGTATGCTCTATGTCTGGACATGACAAAATTACTGAGTGTATCATTTATTTATTTTTAACTTTCTCCTTGTAACGTTTTGGTATGACACAAAATTTAAGGCCAGGTCGCGAGTGTTCGCGGTTTCCAACGTTCGGTTCAGGGGTTTGCCTTATGAGCTTTTGGGTTCTAGATCCGCAAATTGTTTGCGGTAGGGTGCTACCACCATTTTCGGATCTTATATTTGTGTGCTGCTTGTAAGGTCGTAATGCTTTGCATGCCACGAGAAGGTCCTGAATTGTAGGAATTTATGAACACCGTCAACCCATACGTTTAACCACTCACATTCTCTTCCTAATTTATCTACCTCTTATTTATCTCTTGGCTCAAACTTCATCTCCTTCAATCATCCGTACTTTGAATTTCATTTACCATTCATTTCTCATTCTTGCCGGGTCTCTGCAGTGAATTTTGAATTTTAATCTCTTTCGATTTAACAACAAAACTCACGCACACACACAGAAGAAGTGGTAGCAGTAGTAGAAGAAAATGGGTCTGGATGAAGTCAAGAATCTCTGTTCTTCTCTTAAAACTTGTTACAGATCCGTCAGTAATCACCCATTGATCTCAGCGCTCGTCTTTGCCCTGATTCTTCTGTACAAACTTCTCCCTTCTGTTGTCACCTTCTTCATCTCTTCTTCCCCGATTCTTGTCTGCACAGCGGTTCTTCTTCGCACTTTTCTCAATTTTGGGTCTCAGGAAGCCACTCGAATCGAATCAAGACGCACTGTTAGAGCCCGGTTAATCGATGATGACACCGCCATTGCTAACAAAGACGCAAGCTTGTTTTCTTCAGAGGGCAGAAGTTCAAGAAAAAGATGGGAAATCAAAGGTAGAACACCAAGTAGTGTTAATATAAAGAGAAAAGTTGCTTTCTCGCCAACCCATGATCCTAGAGTTGAAGAAAATGATACCCAGATGGATAACAATATAGAACGCCAAGTTTCTCAAGGTTCATATCCTGAAGCTTCTCCAATGGAGACCATGATAGAAGAGCTAGATGACATGCGCCCGCTTTTGGAATCAAAACCTGTGGCTTCTGCTGGATGTGAAGTTGCTTCTGATGACACAGAAAGATCAATTGACGGGAGTGTTGATTCTGAAGAGGCTGATAATCATGAAGAAGAGGAGCAGGTGGGTGAAGAAGAAGAAGATGGAAATAAATCTGTGGTGACATGGACAGAGGACGATCAGAAGAATCTTATGGATCTTGGAACTTCCGAGCTCGAAAGGAATCAAAGGTTAGAGAATCTAATTGCTAAGAGAAGAGCGAGGAAATCATTTAATAGGTTGCATGAAGAAGACCTGATAGATTTAAACAGCATTACTGATCCTCCACCATTTCATCTTTCAAACATTTCTACCATTAAAACCAACCCTTTTGATATTCCATATGATTCATCAGCCCATGAAATTGAAGGATTACCACCAATTCCTGGCTCAGCTCCTTCCATTATGGCTCCTAGAAGAAACCCATTTGATCTTCCTTATGACCCACTGGAAGAAAGACCCAATCTCACTGGAGATAGCTTTCATCAGGAATTCATGGCTATTCTTCAGAAAGATATGTTCTGCAGACATGAAAGCTTTAGCTTGGGCAATTCGTTTTCAGGTGTAACTAAATTTAGCTCTTACTTTACAAATATAGGAACAGCATTGCAGGAGACAGGATATCCTACAATACAAGACCAACAGTTACGAGCAAAAAGCAAATCTTCAAAGCAGCTTCCTCCTGTATCAAAAATTGGTGCTCAAGGAGAAGAATCCAAAGAGCCAAAGGAGGAAGACCTAATTCAACAAGATGAAAATCCCAGCATCAATAATTCATTTGATTCTAATGAACAAGAAAAACAGAACCCAGAACAGAATCCAGAACCAGTTGTTGATGATTTAATGAAGACCATTCAGGAAGATAAAACAGATTATGTGGGCATTGAGAATGCCGACAATGAGGAGCAACAGAAAGATCTAAGCTTGCCTCCTACAAGTCCCTCAAGTTCACAGATGAATGACAAGAATCTTGAGTCAGAAGTTTCAACTACAACAGAGAATTCTGATGCAAAAATCAATGCGGAAAATGGTGTAGTGGAGGAGCCTCTGTATGACTCAAGCCCATCAGCAGTTGAGAAACAAACAATTGATGAACCATTGTTTTGTATTGACAAAGAAGTGCCACTTGCCAGTACTTCTTCCATAGCTTCTGATATGGTTGTAGAAGTCTCGGAACTTGGTTCTCCTCAACTTGAAAGAACCATTTCATATCCAGTTGATGCTATGAATCACAATGGTGAAACTCAAATTGGCTCTGCAAATAATGATGAAATTGAAGAAAATGGATGGCAACCAAGGGAAGTAATTAAGATTGAGTGTGGCATCAAAGATGAATTTTCGGGAGATGAACATGAGTCTAAAGATTTGAAGGCAGCATCGATAGAGGAAGAGTTGGAGGCTAAGCCTGCCCTGGTGGATTCGAAATCAGATTCAAGTCCAGTAAATCAATCTAAAGAACAAGTCATGAACGCAGCATTGATAGAGGAAGAATTGGAGGCTAAGCACGCCCTGGTGGATTCAGAATCAGATTCAGTTCCTGTGAATCAATCTGAAGAACCTCCAAATCCCTTCTTTAGTCAGCGATGAGGCACAAAAGGGAGTCTACTAGTTAAATTTGTAGGACCTTGACTCCATGAAATCTAATCTTATCAGCATCATAGGACAACCAACTCGTAGGGTAGAGAAGAGAAATATGGAAAGTTTCATGAGCCATCATGTTCTGAAGGTTGATTACTAAGAATATCAGGTCATTAACCATGCAAAATGCTTCAATATTTCTAGCAATATCTGGTTTTTTTTTTTTTTTCTTTGTTCTTTGTGGCTTCCTACCTTTGGTGGCTATCTTGCTTGGTCTTGAGCAGGATCATGGGAAACTGTTGGAACAAGTTGATGCTTTGCTTAATGATGGAAAAAGCAATTAGAGTTCCAGTTTCAGTAGTAGTTCTTCTGAAAGAATAGTCCTAGGAAATCAGCCTTTGTAATCATAGGAAGTACTAGAAGTTTTCTCTTCAAGTCATGCCTCTCTCTATTTCTGTTAATTCAGCAATGGATGAGCAAGGTTTTGGGCATTCTTGTTATAGGAGTCACTTTTGGGTGTTCAAGATCTAAGACTCTACTTCTTGATTTGAAAACAAGAATACAATCCAAAAAGTAAAATTTTAGAAAATGACGATTAATTTACCATTTCCACTCAAACATATTTTCTTTGTAAATCTTGGGAAACTGTTTTTCGATTTTAACCAATCAAACATGTTTTCAGTGTTTCCAAGTTTTTAGATTTAAAAAACTGTCTAAATTACGAACAAAACACAACCAAAGTTTAGTAATTGGAAATCTAACTTTTTTATTAAATCATCTCAATATTTAGGAGCTCCAATTGAATTTCCTATCTCAAACTACAATATGTAATCCAAAGGTGGTGAAGTGGCATATTTTGAATTGACATCCACCATAGCAACAATCCATCTATGTGGGCCTTTGGGCTATTTGTTTATTTAAGATTCCATAACTCTCATGATCAACATGGAGAAAGAAAAGAGAAGATTGCTTGCATATAACTAGCTAGCAATTGTTAAATTTGATTTTTATGAGCCACGACCTATGTATATCTTGCCGATTGTAAACATCAATACTTTCTTGTATTTGGAGCATCAAATGAACCAATCAAACCAAATAAATGAGAGAAACAGGCAAACGTCTACAAAAAGATTTGAGCATAAGACCTCTATAATTCCGAAACTTCGATACCATGTTGAAAATTAAGTTTATCTTAAATCTATAGTTAACAGATGGAGGAACACTTTGTAGACTCTAAAGGAGACACAAAAACTAAGGGCGTCTTTGTAATCAAACACATTTTTGGTTGCAGCTTCTAGGGCTTTCGGTTTGGGCCTAGGTATCTTCAAGTTGAGCTAGATATCTTCACATTGATTGTACATGCCAATGGTAGGTAGCCCAATGAGTGAGTGAATAAGGTAGCTGCGTGATCATCACTAGATACATGACCTTAAGTGATATCTGATATTCTTGCCCTTAATGAAAAAAAAAAACAAAAAGTATTGTATCGCAACTTAGGTGACAATAACTCACGTTAGGAGTTTCGTTTCAAGTTTGTTTTAGAACCTTTCAACTAGAATTTTGAAGTTATAAGAGAAAACGCATATGTCCGATATGTCATATGACTCATATCTAGAGTCATTATTGCCAGTTATTAGGATCCAAGATTGAAAGCATTCTAACAAGAAAGGAACAAGTTGATGCTTTATGGTGTTAGGTTAATGTCCCTTCATCATGTAACTATATCTTTTTATTAGATTGAAAGATAGGTTTGACTTGTTGAATGGTAGGGCACTTTCCTTTCATCAGGGAAAAAAGGAGTCATGGTCCCTTCATCGAATCTAGTTTCTGATTAGGCGATTCATCTTTATTTCACATAACGAGTGAGTCACAAGCAAATAATTATATGAGGACCAGGTTTAAATTAAAAAATATTGATCAAATAATCCCAAATACTATTCCTTTCTGCTTCTGTCTTTCCAAGTGTCTTTTTGATCATTTCTTCATGTCTAATATAAACAGCAAACTTAATTACTTTTTTAACTTAGCTTGAGTTATATAATAATAACAATAACATACTTGTCAATTTTTCTTTAGAAATCGGTTGGGAGACCCAAGAAAGTTTCACTCAATTAATTGATAATATCCTAAAAATAATCATTGCCTTAGCTCCGTTACTTGTAATTTGACCACCCAGTCCACTCTCCCTTCTCTGGCTGAGGCCCCCTCAATGAGTTTTAAAGAAAGAGGGCAAATTGGTTTTTACTAATTAGATTAAAGGGAACTAAGACTAATAATAGCTTAGCTAATGTTGCGGGAGAATCAAGAAAGAGTGAGGGAGGGAGGGAGGTAGAAACATCATGACCGGGTCAAGAATCAAGATCCATCAATGGCTTCATTACAATTTATGAAGGCAACCTAAAAGTCCACAAGACCAATTATGCTTATAGAAAGGCGCCCAGATTAAAGTAGGATGGAGCTTTCACAAAAAAGATACAATAAATACTGAACTTTCAGGCTTCAGCATTCATGATAAACTAAACCAGAAGCAAACCACTCCGGGTTTGTGGGGTACCTTACAACTATAAGGCTTTCAAGTCCCGCAGAATTTCAAGTGACTTTGGCTTGGGTCCTCCACAGTAGTAATGGAGCATGAAATGAAACCACCCACGGGGCCCCTCGGTTCCTAACTTTCATATCTATTGTTCTGCTCGCAATCCACTATCAAAGGAGAGTTTTCAGTTGCAGCTGTGGCCATCTTCTTGCCATTTTTCCTTTTCTGGGCACAACTGAAATGGACTTTTCGGAAGATGAAATGATTGCCAATCACATTGCTTTCAATGCGCAGATTAAGCTCATAGTTGTCAAGTTTTGGAGATTAATGGTGATATTGAACTCACTGACTAGAGCCCAGAGGATTATTAGGACTACGATGGCTAATATTCTCTTGTATACGGTATATATATATATATCTTGTGTCAGTATTATTCTTGGTCCTTAACATTTTTTTTTTCTTTAAATCTAGGATCATTTACTAAATGATGAGTGTCATGCCTCAAATTATACAAAATTTGTTCATTCCATGCGTGAGTGCTACAACTGTAGCAGTTACAATTTTTTTATATAATTATAATAATACTTACAATTATTAAAGTTATGCATTCGCGTTAAAATATGTGAGTGCTACAACTATAATATTTTAGAATACTAAAATAATTATTGCAATTACATTTTTTTTTGTATAATTACAATATTGTAACTATTGATAGAATACAAATACCTTAAGATATGTTTCAGCACGGAGTAGTTTGCCCATAAGGTCTCCCTACAGTACTTCCATTCACCAGGTCCCCCATTATGAACAGTCCCTTGACCCGGAAGCTCTCGGCTTCTTGCCCACAGACCGTTTTGAGTTGCTATGTGGTATCAACCACTTATCTCATATACTGTCGTGGCAGGGTACACAGGAAAGAGCCCAGCCACCCATCATGCCTGCCCAATCTTTGTGTCTGTTTTTCTTTAATGGATCTAGTGATGTGTGTAGAAATATATTATATTATATATTTCATTATTTATATATTTATTGATTAATTCTGAATAAGGCGAAGTTATATATATATATTAAAATCAACCAAAAAAAAAAAAAAAAACAAAAGAAGTGGGATGGATTTACTCCTCATGGTTTGTCATTGTAAGACCATTGGCACTGCACACTGAGCTTTCAAAAGCAGTTTCTGGCTATATATATATATATATTAAATGAAGACCCCCAAAATTGTGGCACCGCGTGGACATCAATAATTAAGTGGGATCTTTGATTGTTTTATTTAAAACGCTTTTACTCAAAGCATTATTTTTAATATTCAATATCATAACATATCCTTATAATTATTAAATAAATTAATACATATTTCAGGATGCATATTATTTTTTTTCAAATGATGTAAATATATATCATATCATATATTATATTATCTGATGTTTAAAATAAAGTTTAAATGACATTTTTATTATATATTATACACTATACATATATACATACACACATACATATATATATTATTGTGAATTATTTCGTTAAAACGATATCATGACCGACATATAATAATATATATGATATATATATATATATATATATTATGTTAGTCACTCAATACTTGTATTCCTTAAAATTTTGACTCAAAGCTGTTGTGGGAAAGCACCTGGGGTGTGCGTCTATTGTTGTTGGGCATGCATGATACCATTTGAAGCTAGTGACCGATTATTGTAATTTTAAAAAGCCGAGTGTCTCACGTTAAGAAGGAAGTGAATCTTCTGTTCAAGGAGATGCTTTCTTTAGCCCTTGACTTGACAGAATGCATATACCTTGACCTTGGCGTATAAGACTGCATCAGTTGATTCAGCGGCTTCCGTTGATGATACATTAGCTTCAATAAAAATAAGTCAATCGAAAGACAATTTATTCTTTAACAGTTCTATGAACATATATTCTTTAGCACAACCGCTATAAATCATAATCCATCATAATCATTGTTTCCAAGATTTTTACCCAGTTTAAACAGAAAATCATGCCCCTCTATGTGTTATTACACATATAAGACCACCAAAAAGTCTAGTAACGCTATTTTAAATGTCGGACATCCCATATATAAACATGTTAATGTAATTACTGACTTAGGCATTTAGTGAGAAAGATTTATTAAATATTTAGACCTAATTCTTCTTATTATTATTAATAAGGAACTTTGCTTATTATGTAGTTATGTTGTTTGAAATATTGACGTGAATATTAAACTGAGAATTTAAGTTTCAAGTTAAAAATATGTAATCAACTAAGGTTTAGTGGATTAGGAATTAAATCTATTTATCTTCTTTTAGTTGCAGGAATATGTAAGCAAAGCATCTGTCCCCAGTAAGGTGACGAAGAGATTCCTCCACCACCTTTAAGCAAACAAAGAATCTATACTTTATTTCTATTATTTTAGCAATATCAAAATATGATTCCATAGTGCGTATTGTTATTAGTGACGGTGCAGTGTCACCGTGTGATGGCATTAGGAATTGAAAATAATTGGTGCCTCGCAACCTCAAACCGCAAAGTAGTTGAGCAAACAACTCATCATAAAGGTCCTTCGTCCTCTAAACATATTATTATTATTATTATTATTATTATTATTTTATGTTATGACATTTTATGACATTGGATATTTGTTGTTTCTTATTTTAGTATATCAATTACCGCTTATTTTCTATATCCTTTCATGGATAAATTCGGTAAAAAAATCTTTTTCGCTACGCTTAGCCCTATTCCCCTTTAGGGGTATTTTAGTGATAGGTTCTATAGAAATTGGACCGAAGGCGTGACTGGAATGAAGTTGTAACAAGGTAGCCATACTGAAAGGTACGACTGAATCATCTAAGTACGCTAGAAAATGAGTTAAACTCTATTCTTCAACTTTCACTCATCGATTCATGCATTGTTAAGATGGGATATCCTCTTACCAACTTTCTTTGCACTATGAGACTAGTCACTATTCGAGTTATAGTAAAATTATAAATAAGGAAGCACTATCAATGTATTTTTTTATACGAAAACTTATGATTGATACTGACACCATCTTTTAGAATTAATATTTAATTCTGTTAAATATTTTAGAAATTAATGTATATACTTTCTATAAAATTTTTAAATATTTGTGCACTACCAATCATCGTGTTGAATATTTTGATGACTCTCTTTAATATTTACTGATTTACTTCTATTTTGACTCTAACTTTTAATTCTAATAGATATTAAAGTTTTTTTTTAATAAGTTTTTTTTTTTTTTTGGAAGTTATACTTCCATTTTAATTAAAAATTACAAAAAATTGAAAATATCTTAAAAGCAAAATTTTTTTTTTTATTATTCTCTAACTTTTATATAGGTTTAAAATAGAATTATTAAACACAACGTTAAGCCCTTTTTTTGTTTTTTGAAAAATTATTAAAAAAAAATGTTTATAGTGTGGACCTTGAAATGGTCCAATTCATCGGAAAAAAATGACACGTGGCGAGCATTTTTGGAGTGCTTTCAAAGAATGTACTACAATGCTGACCGCTAATATTGACCTTAAATGATTATGGATTTATGCGACTTGAAATTTACCTCTGATTGCGACATTTCTTTATTACAAGAAGTAAAAATAATAACAGCACCCATGACAACAACACCGATAGCAATAATAATAATAATTTAATTATTTAAATTAACCTTAGTTTAATAAAATATATATTAAAAATTATTAAATAATAGAGTATGACTTTCACCCTTTTATTCAATAATGATAACTACTATATTTACAGAAAAAAAAATATAATTGTAATAATTATTTTAATATGTTATAATAAATATTGTTAAAAGAAAAAAAAAAAAAAAAAACATTTGTTCTAGATGGGAATGATTGCTAGTTGGTACTCCTTTCCATAGAATATGTTTTAGTTATGTCTACCATACTAATCATTTAATATTAAAAGGTGTCTGTGGAATTTAAAGTTCTTTTATAGAAAAAGTTAATGACAAACATCAAACATCTTCACGAATCTACAACTTTGCTTTCATTCTCCGCTGGATTGATTTAAGCGTACACCAGTTTTAAATTGAAAAAGTTAGTAATTGACTGACCCCTAATTCAAAAGTAGCGAGAATTTTGGCAAGCCTTGAGCTCACGGTTTCCACCTTTTAGCTATTATTAAGGTGATTTGTTTTATTTAGAGTTCAGGTTTATTTTTGTCAGTTTCACATTATAAAATATTTTTCTTTTTATTTAAGAAAAAGGCTTTTGTTTTTTGTTTTTGTTTTATTATTATTAATATAAAGGGAGAAAGCTTTT
>JAJIYU010011857.1:0-14975 GCA_030144865.1 Tinospora cordifolia
AATATCATATAATGATAATTAAAAACAAGTTTCCACTCATTTTTATATTTATTTTGAATTTTTAAAAATTCATGTTGACATGTATACATTATAAGACCTAGGGTGATCACATCCAAGGAATAAAAGTCACAGAAAACACCTAAGTCAAACTACTCATCTCGGGTCCTGTGCACCGATGTCCTATCGACAACTGGCCCAATCCTTTAGTACTCTCTCGAATCTGTATCAATTAAACTCAATCTCAATTCTATTCATGCAGTGGCAAAATCTCTAATCTCATTGTCCCTACTTAGTTTTGATTGACCTAAGCCATTTCAGTCAATCGGTCAAACCTGGTCAACTTTGTTCAATGTGGTCATCCTAGTCACTTTTGGTCAATTTGTGCCCAAATTGGGTCAACATAGGCCATTTGGGTCAAAATTTGGTCAAAATCCCAAAATCCCAACACTTAGCCAAGTTTTGGGTTCTTTGCTCTCTTGCACAGCGAGTTTGGTGATTTTTCTGTGGGTAATCCATACATCAGATTTGTGCCAAGTTTTGCAAATATTTTCTAGACTCTTAAATCTTCCTCATAATTTTAAATCACGAGTTTAGGACTCCATTTGATAGTGTTTTTAATTGACATATCAAGGTCAATGTGTTCTCAGATTTTATGTGACAGGTAGTGACTATTTGCCTAGTTTAACCTACTTATCGATATTAGAATGCTCTGAAATTTGGTATCATATTCTAGATATACTTGAAAATCTCTCCACCAAATTTCATCTCAAAACACTAAGGTTTGGTCATTTAATTTACTTTCAGAATTTCCAGCCAAATTACAAAAATTTATGGGTTCACATTTTTATCATTCTTTCATGTGTTTATTTATCTCACCAAACCTCTAATCTAAGGGTCATTTCTTGCGCATATTGCAAGTGTGTAGGTCATATCCCAATTCATTATCAAGCGCCTTTCCAAACAGTAAGCATATAAGTCCAAAATCAAGTTAAACGTCCCATCAAACATGTCACATGCATTCTAAAACTCAGACATTTTTTTAAGTGTTAAACATTTAGCTAACATGGCACATTTGTAAGTGTAGTAGATCATATTCGCATAGGCTTATGGTTAGATCTTTATACTTCTCTGTAGCCTCTACTATGAGGTTCAAATGCCTTTGGCGTCAGTCAAAATGAATGTCTTTGGGTTCTCCAAATACAGTTTCAAATCTAGTCCCAACCTGATTTCTATTGACATTGTTGTAATAGTGAGTTGAACAGTCAATGACAGTGACTTACAAAACATATTTAAAGTTTTAATATCTGGTTTCCACCTCTTGGACATTGAAATACACATGAAAAGGGGTAAATAAGAGGGTCTTACATTAGGGATGAACTTGAAATGGTTTATGTGTGAGCCCCCCAATAGTTGCTCCAACACAGTTTCTATCACACTGCTGTAACAGTGAGTAGATAACCAACTTTAACGGCTCAAAAAACATGTGTAAAACCTTATTTTTCATTTTCCATCAGTTAGAGGTTAGACTACACATGGAAATGAAGAAGATGGACAGTCTTACCTTCAAAATGGACTTGAAATGGCCTAGGAATCGAAGCTCCAAAGGTGGCTTCAACACATATTTTCTTGGTTTCTGGGTTTGGACACGATGAACAACACCTCTTCTCAAGGGCTTCAACTTCAAATGGTTTCGAGATTCAGCAAGCTACTTGTGAAACTTTGTGGATGGTAGTAAGAGCTTTAAAACAAGCTAAGATTCAAAGAAAATAGTTGAGAAACGGGGAAGATACAAGCTCATGAATATAGCTACAATAATTGGAAAATCTGGAACTTGTGCTCAAGAATGGGTTTTGTTGCATGAAAGGGTGCTTGCATGGCCAAATAAGATGACATGTGGCCTCCAAGCTCTCATGCTAGATGCCCAATTTGCATCATCCATTGGCCACCTCAAAACCATGGATCAAAAACTAGGGATTCCCATGGTTTTCTTGTTGGAAAATGCCCAGAAAATCAGAGAAAATCGAGTAAAATTCGAGAAAAAGATGGCACAAAACAACAACAAAAACACGGGGGGATCTATTTGTTGGGCGCTAGGCGCCCAAGCCATCCTTCTAGCCCGTGCGGGTTAGGTCTTGGCCCGCTAGCCCAACTATATTTTTTTTCTTTTTTTCTAATTCCATCCCCTTTTTTTGTCATCAAAATCTTTCTGCATTTTTTTTTCTAAAACCATCAAAACTCATTTAATCATCCTTTCTCATCAAAATCTTCCATCATACATCATTTTTCATTATTTATACAATTATTTTTTCAAAAAATTAAATAATCCACCAAAAATCACATTTTTCTCTCAAAAATTTTATTAATTATTTTAAAATTTTCATAATCAATCCTAAAAATTGCTTCTATCCAGAAATTACATTTTTCTCATAATTTTATGTATTATCTCCTCAAAATCGTATTTTTCCACTTATTCTAATATTTTTCAATAAATAATATAAAATTGAGAAAATTTAGATAAATTCATGTATTTTCATAAAAATTTTAAAAAATACATATATCGGACCCGAATATTTTTGTGTATCAAGACATGAGTCGTCACATTCATAATTTGTACTAAAAATTAATTGGTACCATTTGAACATCCTATGTTAAGGTGAAATAGATAATGTTGACATGTGCCCTCTTGACTGTAATGTTGTTCCAATATGAAGGCCACGCTTAATGATGTATTACCCTCTAAATTACATGCTCAAATCAATGGAACAATGATTATTGTCTTATTTACTAATTTGATTCTAATATACCTAGTCACAACACACCAACATAAGAAAAGGGATAATAGAGCTTCTTGTCTATGGGAGGGAAAGTACAGTGCAATTGTTGAGCTAATAGGCTAACATCAAGGGAAAGTACAACGCAATACTTTAGCTCTTATTATTTTTTTTTTAAATTAATCAAATTAAGTTCATTTTTTTGATGTAGATATATATAAAGATTGGAACAATAGAGAACTTGAGTTTATATACTTGGATTGTGTATCAAGATGAGACGTGATGATCCTTCAAGAAGAATTTTTGGTTATAAAACTTTTTATTCTTGTTTATTAGGCTTAATAACGATAAGTAGTGTAACTAATAATTACACTTTTTGATGGATTGTATATATGTTTGACACTATGAAATTTATCATTCTTAAGTGATACTAAATGAGACATTTGAAATAATAGGAAAAATATTTAATAATGTTTATTTTATATTATGAATTTATAGATACAGGTATTTATATGCAATATATATTGTAGTAAAATATTTTTACTATTAAAAAAAATTGACACATATGACAACGTTCAGTTTTTGTTGGATGACACATGATATAACAACGTACAGACGATTTTTGTTGAAATACTAGAGCTTTCACAACGAGCGTATGCATGTTGCTAAGTAATGGACATACAACAACGAACATTGCACATTGTTGTAGGTGTCATTTCTTGTAATGATTCATATGTTATGCATACGTTATATTGCATTTTATTCACATGTTATCCCTGCATTATTCACATGTTAACCCCATGTTTTTATATCACCAATCGAACAATTTTTATACTTACATTATACTATAAAAAAGTAAAAAAAAAAAAAGAAAACCAGTTCCCACCCTTAAAAAAAATCACGCAGAAATACCCATCTTCAGAGTAACTGTTGTTCGTCTTCTTTGTGCGTTTAAGTTCATCAAGGTTTGTTGCTCATCTTTCTTCTGTTAATCTTCATTTCTTGTTGTTCTTCTTCTTTGGATATTTCAGAACGAAATATGTGCTTGTGCAATTGTTTACATAATCTCTGCTTCTAACGGTTGTTCTTCTTCTTTGTGCATTTTAGTTAATCGATCTTCTTTGCTTGTCTTTCTTCTGTTAATCTTCATTTATTATCTGCAGAATCAAGACAATCATCTACTTGTAACTATTGCTGTTCTTCTTTGAACATTTGGGAACGAAATCTCTACTTGTGTTGGCTACGAAATCTCTGCTTGTGGGTTTGATAATTGTTGTTGTTCTTTTGTTATTATTATTATTATTTAATTTTTTTTGGTTGTTCTTGTTGTTTTTTTCTTTTTTTACTAAATCTAGGTTTTATAGATTGGATTGCGAATGCATATGGTAAGACCCTAAAAAAACCTTATGTTTGGTTTCATTGCATATGGTAAGTCAAAAACATGCTAGTCTCTAAAAAAAGGAAAATCATATTAGTAGCCAACCATTCACATTAACTGGATACTAAGGTAGATTTTGATAGATTGGCATCTACACTTATGTCATTTACTTTTATATCCTCTAAATCAGATTAATCTCTTTTTTTGTGTTAAGTAAGTGATCCTACTTTTTTTTTTATGAATTTTGGTGATATATTTTAGTGACTACAAGTGTTTCTTCTATAAAGATCAATTTTATTGATCAATTGAATCATATTTTTGGTGTGAAAATTTTGGGTGATGTGAATTTCTTTTTGCACATTCAAGTGAAGCCTACATCTAATGACCAAAACAAAATAAAAGATTGGAGATATTAATTTATTTTCTAGTGTAACTAGAAACATTATTAATTTTTTCTATTGACTTATTTTTGTTCTTCTATTTAGGAATTGATATATTTAGCTACACATGAATAAAAATGGGTCCATATTTCAAGGTTAACTATCACATCTAAAATTAAATAACATTATTTATTGCTTGCTTGCATTATTCGAAATTTAAGTCATTTTCATTTTTTTTTAGTTTGTCTCAAGAGTATAGAGATGGTACTCGAAATTTTATCAATTTTGTGCATGCAAGTTTAGGAAATATAAACATAATACCGTGTCCTTGTACAAAATGCAAGAACTTGGATCGCCACCATTATGATTTAGTATATGAACATTTAGTCATAAAAGGTATGGATCCTACATATACTAATTGGTTTTTTCATGGAGAAAGGCTTGAAACATGTGGTTCTGTTTCCGAAGATATACCCATGAATGATACATACAAAATGTTCAAGGACCATGCATATATTCAAAAAGATCATGATAGACAAAATGAGCATGAAATTGAAGAAGAAGACTTCACATATTTAGTTGAAGAGGCAGAGACACCTTTATATCTTGGTTGCTTAGAACATACTAAAATTTCAACGACAATAGTTTTATTCAAGTTAAAAGCTTTATATGGTTTATCAGACACTGGGTTTAATGAATTGCTTAAGATTGTTGGTGATTTGCTTCCATCTGATAATACTCTTCCTAGTTCTCTATATGCAACAAAAAGACTTCTAAAGGCATTTGATCTTGGGTATGAGAAGATACATGCTTGTATTAATGGTTGTTGTTTATTTAGAAATGAGCTACACAATGCAGATCTATACCCCAAATATAGTTCGTCTGGATGGAAATCTAAACAACTAAAAAAAAAGACAAAAGTCCCTAAGAAAGTGTTATGTTATTTTCCAATAATTCCAAGACTTCGAAGAATGTATGGAGTGGCTGAAATAACTGAAAAAATGACATGACATCAAAATAACAAAAGAACAGATGGAAAAATGAGGCATCCAGTTAATTCAGCTGCATGGGAAACTATTAATGACAATCATGAATCTTTTGCATTAGATCCTAGAAATATTAGATTTGGATTGGCTAAGGATGGTTTTAATCGATTTCAAGACCTTAGTTCGAGGTACAGTTGCTGGCCAGTGATATTAGTTACATATGACTTGCCTCTATGGTTGTGCATGTTGAAGGATAATTTAATGTTGACATTACTCATTCTCGGGGTCGAAACAACTAGGAAATGATATAGATATTTACTTAGCACCTTTGATAGATGATTTGAAATTGTTATGGACAAAGGGAGTTGACATGTATGATGCATTTACAAAATCAAAATCCAACTTAAGAACAATCTTAATGTGGACTATCAATGATTTTCTTGCTTATGCAAATATGTATGGGTGGTCAACAAAAGGAAGATTTACATGTCCTATGTCGCTTGGATACTTGCTCTGAATGGTTACGTCATAGTCGAAAATTCTCATACATGGGTCAAAAAAGATTTTAGATCATGGACGTCCATATCAAGAAAAAAGAGTTTGGTTTACTGGTAAACAAGAGCTACGAGGAAAATCAAAATGGTTTACAAGTGAAGCAATTATTACAGAGGTTGAAAATATTGTAAATGACTGGGTGAAGAGTAAAAAATGGAAGAGAAAGTCAAAAAAGGAGGAACAAATATGGAAGAAGAAGTCAATTTTCTTTAAATTGCCATATTAAAAGGTATGCTTACAAATTTGTGTCATTGTACTTTAAATTCATTTGTTTTGTGAAACATAATATGGATTCATTCTATTTCATAACATATGAAGTAATTAAGTAAAATTTATGCAGAGCTTGCTTTTATGTCATAATTTGGATGTGATGCACATTGAAAAGAATATATGCGATAGTATTATTCACACACTTTTAGATGTGAAAGGCAAATTAAAAGATAAACTCAATCCTCATAATGATTTGGAATGCATGAATTTTAGAACTGAGATACATGTTGAGAAGCGAGGAGATCGATTATATTTACTTGTTGTAATGCAGACTTTTGAAAAGAAGATAAACAAATTTTTTATAGAAGATTAGCAAATTTGAAGTTACTTGATGGTTATGGGTCTAACATTGGAAATTGTGTATCGATTAAACAATGTAAGATAATTGGCTTCAATTCACATGATTGTCATTTATTAATGCAACAAATTTTGCCTGTTGCTTTGAAAGGAGTTCTAACAAATGGTCCAAGATATGCAATTTCACAACTTTGTAGATTTTTTTAATGTGCTTTGTCATAAGATTTATTGCTAATCGAAATTTATTGTTGGACTTGGATGATTCAATAGCTAAAATGTTGTGCATTTTTGAAAGGTTCTTTCCTCCATGTTTTCATGATATTATGGTTCACTTAACAATTTACTTAGGACGAGAAGCTTGTTTGGGTGGACCAGTCCAATATCGATAGATGTATCCATTTGAGAGGTAGAATATATATCACTTTAATGTGATTAGCTACTTTATTATATATGTATCTTAGTCCATTGCTCACCAAATAATTAAATGTACTAATCTTTGTAGTGTTTTAGATTCATGAAAGTGCTAAAGGGTTATGTTAAGAATTGTGCACGACCATAGGGTTATATAGCTAAACGATATCTTGCCAATGAGTGTACCAGATTTTTTAGCAAATATATTAAGCAAGCACGTGAGATAAGGATTCTATCGACACGCAATGAAGATGAAGAAAATGAAATAATATTAGAGGGCTACCCCATTCTTACTAAAAATAAAGTTGTGCTTCCATCTGATATCTTGGATATTGCTCAGCGTTATATTTTATTAAATAGTTTAGAAGTTCAAACTTTGATAGAGTAAGTATATTGTTCTTATAATCCATATCATAAATTATGAATATCTTAGTGTTTCGTTCAAGTTGGAGCTAACTTTATGTTGTTTATTAGAATGCACTTGAATGAACTTCGACATTCAGATAGAAGATTATTAAGGAATGAACATTTGTTGTATAAAAGACACATGAATGGATTTAATAGATGGATTCATGATAAGGTAAACAAGAGTTTTTCAACATGCATATCCAATTATCTTAGCAAAGTAGTACTCATTATATTCTTTTCTATATGATCAGATTAAGGAGCTTGCTGGACATAATAATGTTTCTAGTAAGCTAACATGGCTCACACTGGGGCTTAGGGAGCAAGTATTATCGTGTCAGGGATATGTAATAAATGGACTTCGTTTTCATACAAAAGATGTAGAGAAATACTGACAAAATAGTGGTGCTTCAGTTGAAGCAATAATGCTTTGTAGGTCTAGTGCAAAAGATCAATCACAACAAACTTGGGAGGTCACTTATTATGAAATCTTAGGAGATATCATAATTCTTGATTATCATACATTTCATATGCCTATTTTTAAATGTGATTGGGCTAATATTGTCAATAGTGTCAAGAAAGAAGAAGGATTTACATTAGTCAATCTTCACGAGGGGCAATCTCAATTTAATAAGGATTCATTTATTCTTGTATCACAAGCAAGGCAAGTTTTTTATTCTAGAGAAAATGAAACATCTAACTACTATGTCATTTTGAGAGCTCTTCCAAGAAGTTTTCATGAGTTACAAGCATATGAGGAAAGTATAAACTTGACACATGAGCCTATGAACATGTCTACATTTGGAGATGGAAATGTGGAACACTATGCTAGGATTGACCTAAATGACACTATTTTGTGAAATGTAAGCATTAAGTTCTATATTATAACTGATTGAGTTTTTTCTTGAATTTCTATCTAAGTTTATATGCTTGAATTGTGTATTAAATCCTACTTTTTAATTAATAGTTATTTATTGCATCTAAATTAATTAGCTAATTTATTTTCATTTTGTATCAACGGGTATATTATATATTCTGTAGCCACTATGATAAAAAAGAAGACTTATAGAAGCTGGTGAAGTAAATATTTTATTTTCAGTAATATTCATAATGATACACTTTTGGTCAAGTTATGTGAATTTTATAAGATAAATATTTCTATATATATGGATGCATTTTTTGTCAAATCCTCTAAACAAGCTGAGAAGAGAGCTAAAAAGCAATGGACAACTATGTCAGCTACAATAAATCATTCATAGAATGGAGGTGTGAGACTGTCTAATGATGACTCCAATTCACCAAGATCATCACCTAATACAGAAAGTACATCAAAAACAATAGAGAATGATAGCACAACAACAAAAAAACGTGGACCCACTAGGATGGGTTTGGTTTTGGGACATGATCTTAGAATGGAAGTTGAGTTCAATGAAAGAGGGCAACCAGTGTCGACTAATTCTTTGAAGCTTTCATCTTACATTAGCGTAATTGTGCGAGAGCACGTGGCTATAGTAATTAAAGATTAGCATCATATGACTCCAGAAATGAAAGAGCAACTTTGGGGATAATTGAATTATTTATTCATAAGAGATTCTAATAATTTATTTGTAGAAATTCTTTAATTTATCCATTTTTCGTGCGTATTTAGCAAGATTTTTAGTTAACAAGTCTAATAAAGCTATGATATTGCAAAAGATGGGACACAGCTGGAGGCAATACAAGTCCAAAGTTACTACAATAATTAGAGAAACAATGAAAAAAAAGATAGAAACTTTGTAGACAAATATCTTAAGCCTAGCAATGTGATGTCTCTTTTAGACTGGAATACTTTTGTTGAAGAAAGATTATTCGAAGAGTTTCAGGTTTGTTGTGTATTTCTTATATACTTTAAATTTCAATCATCATTTCTTTTTCATTATTAATAGTATATTTATTTTATTAGGCAAAAAGCAAAAAGTTAAGTGAAATGACGATTAATCGAAAGCTATTACACACAATGAGTAGGAAGGGCTATACTTGTTTGGAGCATGAATTGGTAATGGTCTTGGCACGTACTTCATTTTATTTTTTCTCTTTGTATTTTTACATAATCATATATGTTGTAAAGTTATAGTTTTCCATATTTTATTAGGGCACCAATGAAAATTCAGATTTAGTTGTAAGAGTAGATGTATGGACAACGGGTCATTTAAGAAAGAATGGTAAGCCTTTAAATAAAACAATTCAAAAGGCAATTGTAAGTAAATCATTAAAGCAAATGATATCTAGTTATATATATTGAAATTATATAACAATAGAAAGTTATCAAGTTAGTTTCCTTGTTCTTATGTGAATGCAGGAAAAGATTAATGAAATTAGTCAATCCATCATCAATTCAATTGTGAGAGTCAACTTAAAAGAGGATGTCATTACTAAAGTATTGGGACCTGAGCGTCATGGGTGAGTTCGAGGACTTGGATTTGGGGCAACACCTTCAGAGCTTGATGCTTAAATTCAAAGTAATGGAGAAGTAAAGGTCTTAGAAAATATATTCAAGATCAAGTAGAAAGGATAAATACTTTAGAAGAAAAATCAAAGAAGATGGATACACTCGAAGAAAGAGTTGAAGCATTGACTGTCGTGCTCTTAATGCAATCCCAACAAGTGATAACTAGGCTTAAAATTTTCTTTGGTTTATTATTTTGCAGTTTAATTATTATTTAAATTTATATAATGAAATATATTTCATGATATGGTTTACAGCTTCAAAGCCAAAATGGAAGAGACATGAATATGATATATTCAAAATGTCAAACACCAAAAGTAAACTATATTTTAAACCCAGCTTTAATTACAAACTTTTATTCTTATAATGTTTATATTATCTTTAATTTGTGTATGTATTATGTAGTCACAATAGGATAGTTAGCCCACCCATGAAGAAATGCCTTCTAAAAATGCTAGATGTGAATTATTCAATTGGCATCCCAAAAATAAAAAAAACGAAGAAGTTGTAGCAATAGGAACGATTTCTTTTATAGATCCTAAATCTAAAGTTCATTGCCTCTCACTAGGCTTTGTTTGTTGGAGAGTTTGGGTTGTAAAGGTAGTGAATGAAGGTAGTGAATGAAAATGTTGATTTATATAGACCTATATCAGAAATTCAATACTGAGTGATAATGTTGGAATTACAATTGTTTGGCCAAAGAAGTACATAAGACTATTATAAATAGGTATGCTTTTATAAATTATTTATTGTGTAAAAGTTAAATATTTTGATACATTTCTTCTATGTTAAATGGCAGGTTCAATAGAGATTTTTTTTGTCACACCAAAGTTTTTGCTAACTTTTGACTTCTTCAAAAGGTTATTACTCATTATTTTTGTTGCACCTTCTTCTTGGATAGTCACTTCCACAACTGCATATCTCTGTTCTTCCCGTCGGGTGCCATTGCTTCTTCTTCGGTTCTTTCGGTCGCTACTGCTACTATTCTTCTTCTTTTTTGTATAGCTCTGTTATTCCCGTCAGTCGTCACTGCTGCTACTGTTCTTCTTCTTTTTCCCACAGCTACTGTTCTTCTTCTTCTTCAGTATAAAGTATCTACTCTTCATTTACATTTTCAACTTTCATCTCTTTCACGTTCATGACTTATAATGTTTGTTACTATTATAGCTTTTGGTTTAAAATAAATAATGTGAAATTTCCTTTTTAAGATCAGAATACGAGGGATTCCATACATTGTTATAGGTTATTCAGGTGATTTTATGATTCTTTGAATTACCATATGTTATTGTTGGTTATATAGGTTCTGTGTGTCATTGAGGTTATCTGTGTGCTGCAAAATAATTGCTAAATTAAATATGAATTCTTTAACATACCAATTTGAATTTATTGAGAAATAAAAATGAACATAATGCTTTCTTCAGAAAAAGAAAGTTTGGTTCTTATATAAAATTATATGGATCATATAAAATTATGTATAATATCCTTTTTTAGTTTGGTTCTTATATGCCTTTGTTAGATATTGAGTTGCTTTAACTTTTACAATTAGCCTATTAGTTAGTTAGTTAACTTAGTGATTAGTTTATAGTTCAGTTAGCTGTTCTATGACACACACACACACACACACACATCTGTAACAGGAAGAGATCAAGAAGAAGAAATTTTAATTTTTCTTTTTTCCTCATTTCTTGCTCTGTTTATCTGTTTCTTCATTTTCTATTTTAGTTCTTCCTGCTACTATTTTCTGTTATTCTCAGCAGTGAGACAAATCATTCAATGAATTTTTTTTTTCATTTGAGTATTTTCTTTTTACAATTATTAGTCTTTTAGTTTGATTTGAAATCTCTCATAGTTTGTATTAAAAATTAATTGGTACCATTTGACATGTCCCCTCTTGATTGTAATGTTGTTCTAATATGAAGACCACCCATCATTTTGTATTACCTTCTAAATTACACTACTCAAATCAATGGCACAGTGACCATTGTCTTATTTACTAATTTGACTCTAATATACCTAGTTACACACACCAATATAAGAAAAAGGATAATATAACTTATTGTCTACAGGAGAGAAAGTTAAGCGCAATACTTGAGCTAATAGGCTAACCTCAAGGGATGTCGCCTGAATGGGCAATAAAATATATACCTATAGGGAACCCCTTATTGAATGTATGAGATTTTTAAGCTTATTTTGTATTATAATAAGTTGTGTATAACTTCCTATAAGAAAGAGGAAGCCTATTTTAGAGTCCATGAAAGGGATTCACTGTAACACCCCAATTTTTGACCGGACCTCCGTTCACGTGTTATGTCACGTGTGGATTGTCGCCCGATGAAAATTGAGATGCTACTAAAATTCTCTTATGTCAAAAATATCTTTTTATTCAAAGTTCAGTTCTAAATCTGTAATTCTCAAGTTTAAGTCCATAAAGATATCATGTATAATACAGAAAATCATAGTAAGTTTTTCAAATAAATCTTAAGTAAAGCAGCGGAAACACTTTTCAAATTATTCAGTTAAACCAATTTGTTACACGAGAAAAGCCATCGAAAAATGAAACCATTGAAATTAAACCAATGAAAACATGTTACAATAATGCAGAAAAATGTATAAAACAACACTTCCAAATCACCTATCCCCGATGACCTCCCCATGAGGTGTCCAAACAAAGTGCGGGTCTTTTGACGTGGTCAATAGATCCTATGTCCAAGTGTACCTGAAAAATATAATAGGTGAGCTCGAAAGCCCAGTGGGTCATTCCTACACATCACAGGTATTATACAGACCCAATCTAAAACATTACAAACACTTTCAAACATTAGGCGTTTCAAACATTAATTTGTTTGTTGCAACCTAAACCGGAAGAGTTGGTTAAACTCCCAATATTCCTTTGTGATCCAGGATGGAAATAAGTGCATTCATTTTGGCCAGAAACAAGAAATCAAGAACATCAACATCCAAAGATAAGTAACACTATGCAGCCTATTACTTATCCCCATGCACGCCATGCGGCCTGTACATGTGAATCACAGTCTAAGGGACAGTAATGCTATGCAGCCAATTACTAAGGTAACGTTATGCAGCTTGTTACCAAATCCCAAAGACAAATCAAGTGTCGAGCAAAATCTAAGGAAAGGAACGCCATGCGGCCTATTCCTTTTTATTCCCAAGATATCACAGTGAAAGGCAAGGAATGCTATGCAGCCTATTCCTTGTGATTCCCAAGACAATGAAATTTGCTATCGACACTAAGGGTCAGGAATATTTACGACGCTATGCAGCCTGTCGTACTGGTGTGTGGGATTCTTATTTAACCTTCATTTTAATTTAGTGAAGCAATCATGCATTCAAGCCCAAACATTTAATCAACATGATATCAGAAATAGATCAATGAAATATCACATGAGCGGTAAATCTTAATAGAAATCATGCATAGCGGTAAATCATTCGGCAATTCAAGAATTTCACCTAAAGCATCCAATTCCAATAATTCAAATCAACATTTTTCAAAACATTAACAACCTATAATCTATTCAAACAACTGTCTTGAATTTTAAATCCGCATAATACATGTGAGAGAGAAAATCATGCCCACCTAGTCTCTTGGCGATTTCCTAGTCCTTGTCGCTACGATCATCCTAGAGCTTTTTATCTACAAAATAATTATGGTGTATGATTTCTTGATAAATATTTCGATTATTTTCTTACCACTAATGTTCACGAGGAATTTGACATGTTTCTAGGAATCTTTTGTATCTTTACAATTTGAATGTTCTATAGTTTCTAATTCCTAATTCCAATTTATCAATGCTCGTACACAATTTGAATTATTACTAACCTAATTTTTTCAGTTTAAGCACTAATCCTATGATGATATAATTTAAATCTAGATTAATAATTCCCATCTTACTTTGATTATTGAGTGAGCATGTTTAAGTTTTATAATCCAGAAATTAAAATAAATCTTCTTACCTATTAACACGGTCAACACACCAGTCCTCGTTCCACTGATTACCAGCGTTCAGTCCTCTTCTCTTCCTACTAACAGAGCAACTGCAACTTATTTCTCTTCCTCAATAAGCAGCAGCAGCAATCCCATCTTGCATCCACTCATACCGTCCTCTTCAAAGCTGCACTTCTTTGTTAGTCCGCAAGAACAATAGCAGCAGAAACGCATACTTCCCCGTGTAAGCCGATACTCTAGGACAACTAAACAAACTTCACCACTCTGTTTTCCATGTTCTACCACACAGAGGGGCGATTCTTCTTCTTCTCCGGTTCTGCATTGCTGCAGCAGCTCCACCAGAGTATGATTGCCGCTCCTCTGTTTTTCAGTCATCGTCATCATGCCCGACCTTCTTTAGTTTCGTCTTCATTCTTCACAATCAGCAGCAGCAACATCAGACCAATGAAGCTCTGTTTCCTCTAGTTCAATCTTCTTCTTCTCTTCTTCGGCCAGCCGCAGTAGTAGCACGCAGGAGCAACAGAGCATCCTGCTCTATTCTCCGGTCTCTCCTCTGCTTTCAGTTGCAGCAACTTCTATTCTTCATCATCTTCGTTCCGGCAGCAGAGGACCGTGGCAGTGGTAGCAGGAATACAGTATAATCCCTTATCTTCGGCTCCTCCTCTGTTCTTCATTAACCAACACACCGACTGCTCCAAAACTTCGGCCGTTCTCCCTTTCCTTTACGCTCTGCAACACTTCCAAATAGTTGCACGAAGCAGTACATGAACAGCAGCAACGATTGCTCTGCTTCCTGTGTTTCGTCTCACCAGCAGCCATCCAAAACAGAGCAACGTGGCTCTAATTCTTCTTCTTCAGCTCATGCAACAACACTCAACACCAGCAGCACTCTCCGTTTTCTGCCATTCCATCTACTTCATTTCTCACGTTTAGCAACAACAGCAACGTGAAGCAATGACAACAGACGTAAAACCAGTGGTGCTGGTTTTCGTCCTTCACTCGGTTCATGCAGCAGCAGCGACAAGCTGCCCTGCTTCTTCCTTCCATTTCGTCCTCTACTCTCCCTCGTCTGT
>JAJIYU010011858.1:0-14997 GCA_030144865.1 Tinospora cordifolia
GCTTTCTTTTTACTGGCCATAAAAGGAATGATTATAGAATGTTAATCTAACTTGGGAGAGAGGATTAATAATCTGAAAATCAAATTATAGACTTAGATCAATCAATTGACCGGGAAGTTGTTGATTGCCTAGGAGGTTGCACGTTATAATTGTGTTTAATGCATTAGACTATTAACTGTATGCCTCGGGAGAGGGTATTAGTGATTAGACTAATAGCTATTAAGGCACTTCGGGAGAAGGCTTTGATAACTAGTGCTAGAACCTACAGAACAAAGGAATGTGATTAATTGAAATAGGAATTGAAGGTGATCTCAAGAAAGTTTACTATCCTAGATAATTTAATCTAAAGAGTTTTCAATAATTTACTTTTCAGTTTTATATTTGACTGTTTTCTGAAGTTTAATTTTAATTCTTAATCAATCGAATTTGTTGTTTTAATAAAGTTTAAATTGATAGTAAATTGGGCTTTTAGATAGTTGATTTTTATACGTTCCCTGAGGACGATATCCGGTCTCACTAGTTATTACTACTGCGATCTCGTACACTTGCGGGGTTGCTAACATGAACCCCTTTCGATCTTATCTACAACTGTGAACAATGAATTGTATGCATCGTGTAATATTTGAAAGTGCTAACATGTGTGTCTTATTTGTTGAAATAATTATGTAAATATTTAGGATGATCCATTGAGCTTTAAGTTCATCCCTCTTATCTAACATTTCAGGGAATCAGTAATCAGAAGCTACAAGATTCATGGGAGTTACTTAGTCTATTTAAGAATTATTTTTGATAATTTCATTTGTCTGGCATGTTGGCCTAATTTACTTTATTTGAATTAATGAGATTGAATTATTTTATCTAAAGATTCCAAAGTGTTTTATCTTTAAGATGTTTGTGCATGAGTTAATGTTACCAAGAAGTCCCAAAGATTTAGAAGAGAAAGAAAATATATAACGTGACATCGCTCGCCTCACGAGTGGCCCAAGAGAACAATATGTGCACGTGAGTTGAACGTGCTCAAGCAAGGCAGAGGCGAGGCGAAGGTGAGGTGTTACATGCAAAGCCTGTTGTACAATCAAATTTTCATGTTGGGCATGAGATTGATGAAACCTTGGTGGTTGACCAAAGAATTCTTGAAGGTGATATTAAGAATCAGAAATTTCCTTAGACAGATTATGAATTTGATAGTGATTAGAATAATTTAATAGAGGAGATGACGAGTGCTTATGATTGGAATACTAACAGTAGTTTAACTGAACAAGGGAGGAGAAGAGTTAGGAAAACAAACATATAGAAAGGGAGAGAAAAACAATAGAAGGAGATATAGAAGTGAGATAGATAAGATGAGGAGACATAAGATGTAATAGTCCAAAAAAAGATGTTTTGATTACTGTAGTAATCAGATACATTACCATGGTAGTGCCTGGCGTGCATGAAAATGGTTTCTCTTTTAAAACACGTGACTCAATCAAAATTGACACCCCATGGTTTTCTCACACCTAATTGGTGTATAAGGACGGTGAATATGAATTAGGATGAGGTTATATTAAAGATAATGACAAGGAAATCCTAGATGCGTGCAACCTCATCTCATAAAGACTCCTAAATCTATCTAAACAACAACTCGATGCCCCTCTTTCTCTCTCCCATAAATAAGTGATGAATTCTCTTGTTTATTCATATTCTAGTCAAATTCCATTCTCTCTTTTCTATCCCAAGATGTCCCACAAGAGAAAACAAGAAGAACAACACCTAAAACCTAAGATGTTCCATCATAGGTTCTTAGCAAGCCAATATACAAGGTAATATGTTGTTCTTATGATCTTGTTTCTGTTATTTTCCCCACCTTCATGAGAATTATTTTTTAGCAATCCGTGAGAGTCATGTTGGTTTTCCACCATTAAATAGAGCCTATAACTATTCCAAGAGGTCCCAAGGAGCCACTGTTATAATATAACTCATTAATGAGTTATTCTGGGTGAGTTGCTAAGGTATAAAGTTTCCATCTTGTTCAAATGCCTAACTCTTGTCCTTTGACATTACATTGAGGGTATCAAGATGTTAAGTTCATGGGAAAAGAAGATATAGAAGAAAAACATCACGTTTGCATGATTGAGATCTGGTTACTGCGTATACATACATATAAAAGAATAAAGGGAATGATAAGATCATGGGATGTTAGTTTTTAAAGTGAGATGACAAGGCTTATTGCATGGTTAATACATACGTACACACACACACACACACACACATATATATATATATATATATATGGGGCGGTGAAGAATTTTAATTTCTCCATTATTATTTCCTTCATTCTTTTATTCTTTCATTTCATAGACAATGTGAGCCACAGGAAAATAGAGTGCAGAGAAGAGAAGATGAAAAAGAAAATCTAGTGTTTTTGCAATGGATTTGACACGTACATAAGTTACTTCTCCTCATTCTCACTATAAAAATGTTATATAAGCCACGTAGTACAATTTTAGTGGTATAATTTTTACTATAGGTGATATTTTATAGTGGTACGCATGAATGAGGTACTCCACATTGAGTAAAATTAAGTAAAAATTATACTAGTAAATTTTTGGTGACATATAGATCACAAATATGTAATATATTTGTATTCATATCTTGTATAAACACTAATATAAATATTTAAAGTTGAATGACTTGAGGGAGCTTTTGAACATGTCAAACCTTAATAAAATTTTAATTGAATAATATAAAAATACAGAGAACAAAAATCTACACTCTCCAATATCAAATTTATAAATTTTGGATATCATTCAGAATTTTGGTGAGTTATTGAATAATTGGGTTATTTATGAACATTTAAGAAATATAGTAAAACTATAATTAGGAAGCCTATTTTTTTATATATTTTTTGCTATAAAAATATTTTATATATGCTAAAAATTAATCTTAAAGTTTATTGGGAATATTCGAGTTAATATGCATCAATACGTGAAGTTAAATGCATATATGAGACTAAATATATATAAAAAAATGTTAGACATGATTTATATAATAAAAATAAATGAATTGAATTGAATTTGGCGTATGAAATGATTTTTGTGACAAGATAATATTGGTGGATTGGAGATTAAATTTTGGATTGGGTCATAGGAACTAGTTAAATATTAATCTTAGTGAGTAATCCTTACTTTTGGCACTATGTGTGAAATAGGTGTTATATAGAAAATTTTGTTTTTTTTTTACTAAGTAAAATGTTATACAACATTGCATATTTATTTAAAATGATTTTGATGCATCGAAGCATTACATAAGTAGGTTATTGAAATTACAACATTTCTATAGGTCTTAGTATCAAGAAAAAGACTCATAGGATTAATCATTGTGGTAATTTTGGTTGGTGCATTCTTAGAATGAGATAAAAGACATAGGAATTGATAAGTTATTAAATGGATAATAAAAAGTCGGTTTACTTCTTATTTGCACACACGAGGAGTAGACTCTCCCTGTTATTTAGAAGGAAGGAGATGATTCGTGTTTTTAAAAAATGACATGGTGTTGAAACTAAATGTGACTCCGAAAATTGTTTATATCATTTGCATGTGACTTCAAAAATTGTTTTGTCTTTCATGTTTTCATATATATATATGATGGCTATGTGATACAATACTACTATTTTCTTTAGGTTTTGACAAGCAAAAGAATGGCAGATTTGGACTAGTAATTGCTAGTTACTTTTCTTTTGGAACTTATAATATGTTGTTAGTTGCATAATTATCCAGATTGCGGTATTTTGAGATTATGTATACCTATTATCATCTAGATGGATTGTAAGATTAGGACATGAATGTTATATGGATAAGTTGGTTAATATGAGAAGGATCAATTTTTTTTTGGTATTGATTGTGATTTATTAGTTGATTTTGATTCACTGAAATATTATATTTTTTTGAGGAGACTTTGTTAAAATTCTCATAGAAAATTTGATGATTTAGTGTAGAAGGCTTACAAGATTTTATGAAATGTTAGTATTTTGACATGTTTGGAAGCTCACTACCGGTCGTGACATCACCTAAGAAGGGGTCGCAATAAAAGTGGTATCAAAGCCTTAGGTTTAAAAGCCTTAGAAAGATAAACAACCTTATATATTGTTATGTTTGTGTGGATAGCTAAATTTAGCTTATAAATTTGTTAATGTTATTTAATGCATTTCTTTCTCTATCTATGAATAGACATATCTAAAGAAAAGGAAACACAAGAACTATGAATGCACAAAAGAACGATTTAAAAGGTTAGAGGAGATGACACTTTTGCAGTGGCATAATACTGCTAAGCTAACATAAATGATAGCTAAGATGAGAGAGGAAAAACAAAATTCCAATGCATAGGTAGTCTCTAAAATTGGTCCTAGAAGTGTTGAGGACAATGAGATATTGCTTGTATTTGCAATAAAACTTAAGTGCTGGCAAATAAAAGTTATGAAAAGGAAAAGAAACATTGTACAAGGTGATAAAACTTTCAAAATGTGTGAACCTCTAATGTTTACAAGAAGTTTGGTTTTGGAAGTTGCAAAAAATTGGTTGATGAATATAAAAACCATAGTTGATGACATACAAGTCGGGGACCATGATAAAGTTCGATTAGCTACTTTCGAACTTACAAACAGAAGTCAACAAGTAGAAGACATCAAGGTGTTGTCTATTGGGACAAATATAAGGGGATGTTCTATGAGTTTTTTCTCCACCAACAAAGAAATATAAACGAAGAGATTAGTTCCTTCATTTGAAACAAGGGAATGTGACAGTTCGAGAGTATGAACATGAATTTACAAAGTTGTCTTTCTTTATGAATGAAAAAGCTTCACGATGGTTTCCATGATGTGATATGTCAAGGGTTGGTGCTAGTTGGAGTAAAGACTTATGCAAATGCTATAAATCAAGCTTTAGATTTTGAGAGAGTGGAAATTGCAAAAAAAAGAAGTTATTTTTCAGACCTCTCTATCGTCATTTAAACAATATGTATTATCCCACGGAAAGAACTAGTCAAACTGGAATAGTCTAAATCAAGACATTCTGCCCAGTAGTTTTACTAATTGAGCTTTAACGCCACCCTTAGGTGTCAGTTTATCATTCTATCCCAGTGAGCTACAACTTAAGCTCTAATACCAACTTTGTAGCGCCCTGAACTTGGAATTTGGTCACATTCGCCACTGTCGCTGCACTAGTCTCTCAACTTGAGACGTAATCATATTATAATGAGCAGTCACTCTCGCTTTCACATTAGTATGTGGTCACTCTTGCTCTCACTGTATGGGCACCAAGAAATTACTATATCTCATATCAATCTCCCAGTTCTATTTGTACCAAGTCACATCCTATCACATGTCAAAGTAACAATTTACTAGTTCATCACATGAATAAACAACATAGGAATGATAAGCTACATGGAATGAATCAACTTACCCATAACAATAATTAAACACTGATCTTGTGGTCAAGATTCAAATGAAATAGAAAATACTTGGCTCAACAGCCGACACCAACAAATAAATAAACAAAGTAAATGTCAAGTGGGTCTATTGCCCTACAACTGAAAAATAATGAGTAAACTCTACTCTTGCACAACCTCCCTAGAGAAGTATCCCAGGACTACCAAATGATTCCATCTTCACTTGTTAGTACAAGTGCTTCCAATGATTACCTAAAAAGAAATGAATGGGGTGAGATCAAGAGCTTAGTGGATCATACACAAAACATTTCGAGCATTATAATAGTCAAAACATAAAACATACAAGCACTTATCAGGCATTAGGCGTTTCATATAGTTCAATTATTTAGGTTGACATTAACACCGAAAGGACTTTCCTCGGTATTCCTCATTAGGTTTGGAATATTGGAAGTAACGCCCAAAGGCCCATTCCCGATTTGAAACCCTATCTCAAGAATGAAGTCTTACTTGAATATTAATTTAGGGAGTGAAGTCTCACTCGACCCTCAGTCTCGTTTCTCTACTACCACAGTAGTAACAAGATCCACCTTGGGTTGGGAACACCCACGATGATGCCAGACTACTGCCACAGTATCTGCATCACTACACCGGTACATGGTTAACTCTCTTGGTCATCTTTATTTAATGACCACAAACATGTTCACAATGTCATTATCTATTTATAAATAAACAATGGATCTAAATTGACAGTACATCCTGCTTAAGGTCGCACAAATCATGTTATTTCTCAAAGAGTGTACATGGCATTTGTTCCAAATAGTATTAACAATCAAGGATAGTACAACATGTTAATCAACACCATAAAAGGGCAATCAATCATCCACATGTATTAGATACATCCTTAGCATGCTTCTAAACAATCAATTCAATTAAACATTTAACCATGTTTCATGTTCAAACCAAGATAATACTAAAGAGTTTATGGTAGTTAGTTTCACCTATTTTCTTGTTTAGCTCCTTTTAAAACCTCACTTCGTTATCCCAATCTTCGCATATCCTCAACCTTTAAGATTCAATACCCTGATTCAATGTCCTTAAAACATAATTCGATGTCCCGCTAATCTATATGGTATATGGTGTGTAAGAAAGGTTATAATGAGTCTGTATCAGTGTGGTTTCCTTCCTTGTTCTGCAGTAGGGAGAGAAGTACCTCAATAACTAATATGTGTGCATAAAAATTTGAAAATTTGGATTTTGGGATGCGTTACCACGGTAGGCTTGAGCGTTACCGTGGTAGTTAGAGGATGTTTAACACATTACTGTTGTAGCCAAAATGTGCAATTTCGCATTACCGCGGTAGGGCCTCGTGTTATCGCAATAATCGAGAGGAACATCATGTGAACAATGCATTACCACGATCATTATTGCAGTAGTCACATAAATTTCCAGAATTTGCATTTTGTTCGTGCGTGTTTCATTTCCTCTCTTGCATGGGAAACTAACACACTAAACTAAGGACCCAAAAACACGAATCATGAGGGGTAGAAAGATGTTATACCTAGTTTCCTTTCGCTACTCCTCTTGTTCACCTTGAAAGAAATTCTTCAACACTTTTTGTGTATTGTTATATCAAGAGAGATGATTACAACTCAACCAATGATTGGATAGTGATAGGCAATATATATTTATGTGTGAACTGATGCCTTACCTTAGTTTTGTTGTTCGTAATGACGCAGCTATTTGAAATCCTATACTGTTCGTGTATTATTTCCTTTTATCAACACTTGCAAGGGTAATTAGAGAGGAGGGACTGGTGCGGCTTCGAATTAGATTGCGAGTGGAAGCAATAGAGATGTCATAGTAAACAATCGGGTTTGGTTATGGGAAGATAGTGTGTGCCTATGGTGAAAAGGGATGTGATTAGGGTTTTCTGCATAAAACTTCACATATATATTCACGTATTACTACAGTAGTGCGATAGCATTACTACAGTAACCAAAACATGCTATTTCTAGTTTTTAATCGCATTATCGCGGTAGTCTATGACTCTACCATAGTAATCACGATGCTTTACTCTCTGCAATTTTGGCTATACACACACATTACCGCGGTGGTCAATTTTCCTTTCCACGGTAACTAGTGGTTGTCTCATGTGCATAGTTTCGTTGTTCATTCTGGTTCACCGATCTTTTTGCAGAACAACTTATATGTCCTATGCACTTTAATTTCCTGGTTTTTTCAAGGTTTATTGTACACCAAATATTTTTTTATTAGATTTTATTTTTAATTTTTAAACTTTGTATAAATTTTAGGGTATTACAAAAATATATTTTTATTAAATTTTATTTATCAAATTTTTGTACAATTGAGTATTACAACCTACCCCCTTAAAAAGAATTTTATTCTCGAAATTTAAAGGAATAACTTACTTGTATGATGCCGTTAGATGCTTATGATGAAAAAGGTCTAGGTAATTCTTTCGTGTTTCACTTTCCAATTCCCAAGTTGCCTCTTCCAGGTCATGGTGTCTCTACAGAAGCTTGACCAAAGGAATGTCCTCAGTTTTGAGACTCTGTACCTTATGATCTAATATCTTGATTGTTGGCTTCTTGTAAGTCGCATCATTCTTGACATTGATTTCCTCCCGATATATGATATGAGAGGGGTTTGGTTTATACTTTCATAGCATCGATACATGAAATACATTGTGGATCGAGGACATTCTATTCATTATATCCAGCTTATAGGCACATTCGCTAACTCGTCTAAGTACTTCGAATGGACCAATGAATCTAGGTGATAGCTTCCCCTTATATTTGAATCGTTTGATCCCCTTTTGAGAGCTGATCCTCAGAAATACTCTATCACCTGTCTGAAATTCTAGAGGTCTTCTCCTTTTGTCTACATGACTTTTTTGTCTACTTTGTATTGTGGCCAATCTGTTAGAAATTTGTTTCACCTGATTATTCATTTCTTGCACCAAGTCTAGCCCTGTAAGCACATGGCCTTTAAAATCGGCCTAACATGATGGTGATCTGTAAGGTTTGCCATAAAAAGCTTCGCATGGGGCCATTCATATACTCACCTCATAGCTGTTATTATAGGGGAATTATGCTAAATGTAAGTATTTACTCCAATTTCCCTAGAAATATAGGACACAAGCTCTCAACATATCTTCTAGTACTTGTATAACCCTTTCAGATTGCCTATCGGTCTAAGGATGAAAGGCAGTGTTCATGGTGAGTTTGCTGCCTAGTTTATTCTACAGGTTTTGCCAAAACTGAGATGTTAATTTAGAATATCTATCTGATACTATAGTCTTGGATACACCATGTAGCCTTACTGTTTCCTTGACATAAAGTTCTCCAAGTTTTCCAACTGGATCTATGGATCATATGTGCTACAAATGAACCACTTTTGTGAGACGATTCAGAGTCACTCATACTGTGTCTTCTCCCTTTTTGTTCTTGGGTAGACCACTTACAAAGTCTATGGCGATGTTATTTTACTTCCATTTCAGAATTGGGAGTGGCTGTTACATCCTAGTTGACTTTCTATGTTTTCCTTTACCTACTGACAGGTTAGGCAGTTGGAAACATATTTGGCTGTCTCTTTTTATACCACTCTACCAATAAGTCTTCCTGAGGTTCTAGTGCATCTTATCACCACTTGGAAGCATTATATACTTAATTTGATGAGTTTCTTCAAGTATAGTCCTTCTACTCTGCCTACTCTCCAATACACAGATTCTGTCCCAAAGTCTTAATGGGCCCTCATCATCGATACTAAAATCATGATGTTTGCCTATCTAACACCTTCTGTCAGGTCGATTATCCACTTATCCTATTTTTGTTCATCCCTTATTTGATGCAAAATATCTGGGTGGTAAATCATAGCATATATATATATATGTTTGTTCTCCATCTGAAGTCATGCCCAAGTCATTATCGTTGATTAATTGATACATCTGCCATTTTTTCGTCATCACTCTTATTATATTTCTTACTAAGAGCATCTGCTACAACATTAGTCTTTCTTGCATAGCAGTGGAGTTGGAAGTTATAGTCCTTCAAGAATTTCATTCATCTCCATTGTCTAAGGCTCAGTTCCTTTTGGGTATAAATCTACTTCAGGCTTTTGTGATCAGAGAATAGGTCTAATCCCTTTCTATAGAGGTAATGTATAATATTTCAAAATTTTGTGAATTATAAAATAAAATATTATTTCGTAGAAAAAAGAAAATTTAAAATAAAATAACAAAAAGAAAAAGAATAAGAAAAAAAAAAAATTATAGAAAATTAAAAATAAATAATAATCTTTGCAATGCGAGCAGAAAAATAAAATAAAATAATAACATATGAATTTTAGAACTTATGATGTTTTAGGAAAAAATTAAAAATTTGTTTTTTTTTTAAATTTTAGGACCAAAGTTAAATGAAAAAAAAAAAAGAGATTCCTATAAATCTCGTGAGGATGAAGAGCCGAGAAACATTTTTTTCAGAAGATTCAAAAATCTGACTTTTTTTTTTTTTTTTTTTTTTTTTTGTGTTGAGGTTGGCGGTGATTCACGACCTAGAAGAAGAGGGTTTTATGTTTTTGATTTGGGGATTTTGGATTTTGGGTTGTTGTTGCTGTCGGATTGAAGTAAAGAAGAGAAACATCTGATTTTTGGGTTTGAATGTCTGTGTAATCGAAGAAGTTGAAGAAAAGAACAAAATTTAGAAACTGATTTTGGGGATTTGATTTTTTTGGTTCGTGGTGGCGTTAAAACAGAGGTGAAGAAGAAGGAAGAAGAGGTTGTTCCGATTTTTAGTTTGGGTTTTCATTTTGTGATTTTTGGGTATGATGAACAAGAAGAAAATGAAGAATGAAGCTTTAAGATCTTGAAATTTTAGATTTGAAAGACTTCGTTGAAGCTGGTGTGTTTTGGTGTTCTAGGGCTTGAGAATGAAGATGAAACAAAGCTGAAAGATGGGTTTGTTGGGTGCTGGATTTTGAGCACGAAACCATGAAGAATGATGCCTTAAAGTGCGATTTTTTTTGTGTTTATTGCTGCTGCGATTGGGACAACGAAGACGAATAAAAATCCAATTTTTGTGTGTTGCTGGTTTTGTTGAGTGAGCTGAAAAGGAAGAAGAAGGTGGGGTGAGCTACTGCAAAAATCTGGTGCTGCTGGTCGTGTGTGGTGTGATTGGAGTTTAGGAATGGGTTGTGATGATCAAAATAGAGGAAAGAAGATGAAACCAAGGTTGCCATGTTTCCTTGCCGTGAAGGGAAGATGAAGGATGTGATAGGGTTTTTGGATTTGGATTGTGCGTCCAGCAGAAATGAAAGAAGCAACGACTGAAAATCTTTGTTTTATTTTCTAGTTCGTGGTTGTAAAACAGAGGAAACGATGCTTAAAATTTTTGGGTTCAATTTGTGGTTTAAAGCTTGATTTTTGCATCGTTTTAGTTTGAATCTTGGGTGTGTGGTGCGATTGATGATTTTTGGTTGAGGATTATGAAGAGTGATGAGGAAATTTGAGGGCTAGATGGTGACTGAGCTGCTGGTTTTGGATGAAGGAAAATGCAAAAATTTTCCAGCTTATGTGTGTGTTGCTGGCCGTGGTGTGTAGTATAGCTGGTTTGTGTTGATCTTGGTTTTCTGGGGCTGCTAACCGTGGTTGAAGAAGAAGAAAACCAGATTTTCTGGTTGATGTTTGGGTGGTTTTTGATGGCATGTTGCTGTGATGTATGTGCAAAGACGGAAATGGCAGCACTTGCAATATGTGAGAGGAACAACATGCAATAAACAAAGTTGGTTGTTGGTATTGCTCGCGCAACGAAGAACAATTTAAAAGGTAAAATATTTTAATTTTTGATTCTAAATTATAGATAGTTTTAAATTTATTTTAAGTGATTATAGATGCGAGAAAAAAAATGAAATTTAGAAATTTAAAACCTTATTTAATATTTTGGTAGAAATATTTGTCGAGACCCCTTTCTTAGGATGAAGGGCGAACCGACCGGCACAGTGTTCTAACAAACCCTCTCGCAAGTCAAGCTTGTCAAGACACTGTTAAGCCTCAACATACAACATCACATCACACAGTATCAGAGTAATTATAAGGAATGCAGAAGAAATTTAACATACGAACACTAATAAGAACTTCATATTTTCAAAGCGGGTCATTACATATGTGTAGCAACGGGAGAGACTGTTCATTATATACAGGCTATCCTCACCCCTATACATAGATCCTAACCCTCAAAAACGATAACAAAAAGGGAAATACAAGAAGTCCTACCAAAAAGAGTAAGAGAACGCGACTTTAGGCGATGACCACTCCCTTGCCCTTATCCGCTGCTGAAGAACCTGAAAAGTTAGAGTAGTGAGCCTAATTGTCCACGGCGGCTCAGTGAGTAATGTAGTCTAATTCAAACTTAAAACAAGTATTCCACAGTTAAAACATATGCCATGAATGCATGAGCAATAGGATTATGCAATTGAATGCAATAGTAAACACAATTCAAAATCATAATGCAGTTGTGCACCTTCATTAAAAACAGTTTTAATAATGCTGTAAACATATAAATTCACTCGAGCGGAAGAAACCCGGCGGTTAGGTATATAGGTGACGACCCAAATCTAGGCCCATAGAACCCCCCTAAGGGCACTCTGTGCTAGGTGGTCACTCGATGCTCTAGGGGAGCCCAATTAATAAACGAGCAAGTTGCAGACAGTTAGGCATATCGTGACGACCTGATTAGGACTTATTGCCGTTGCTACCATCGTATGCCTACAGAACTCCTCAACAGGCACTCTGTGCTAGGTGGTCACTATTAGGGTCACAACTTGCCCTAATTGCTTTACCGCATCCAATACCCTAACCCGCTTCTGGACCTCGACATTCGGTGCACTTCTCATTTAAAACTCATTCAAGGATGCAAGTTCATCACAATATATAATATCATTTTTACTATGCACAGAATAACAAGCTCTAAGAAATGAGTTAGAAAACATTACTCACCTCGGGTTTTGTGCACCGATGTCCTGTCGACAACCGGCACAGCCCTGTTATACGCTCTCAAATCTGCATCAATTAAAACTCAATCTCAGTTCTATCCGTACAGTGACCCAATATCTAATATCACCGTCCCAACTTAGTTTTAACCGACTCGAGCTGTTTCGGTCAATCGGTCAGACATAGTCAATTCTAGTCAACTCTGGTCAATGCGGTCATCCTAGTTACCTTAGGTCAATCCATGCCCAAATTGGGTTAGCATAGGCCATTAAGGTCAAGATTGGGTCAAAAAGGGTCAAAATTAGTTCAAAATCTCAAACCTCGACACTAAGTCAAATTTGAGTCCTTTGCTCTCTTACACAGCAAGCTTGCTGATTTTTCTGCGGGCAATCCGTACGCCGGATTTGCACCAAATTTTTCAGATCTGTTTTAGACTCCTTAAACCTTCTCTAAAATTTTAAACCATGATTTTAGAACTTCATTTGATAGTATTTTTAGCTAAGATTACAGGGACAATGTGTTCTCGGGTTATGTATGATAGATAGTGACTGTTTGCCTAACTTGACCCACTTATCCATATCAGATTGCTCTATAATTTGGTAAGAATAAACTAGACATGCTTAGGAATCACTCCACCAAATTTCAGCTCAATCCACAGAGGTTTGCCTATCTAATTTAATATCAGAATTTTCAGTTGAATCACAGGGACTTTTGGGTGACACTTCCTGACAGTAAATTTTCCAAATTTTCTGTGATCAATCCAACTGTTGGATTTGTGTAAAAGTTTTCAGATTTGATCTATCCTGTCTAAGCTTTCACTAGAATTTTATTTTGTGATTTTTGAACTTCATTTACTAGGGTTTCTGGGTATAATAACAGAGATTATAAGAATCCCGTAGATTCTGTGACAAACAGTCACTTAGTGAGTTAATTGACCTACTTCCCTAATTCAGAATGGCCTGAAATTTGGTATACATATTATAGACACATCCAGGGACCTCTCCACCAAATTCCAGCTCAAGTTGCCAAGGTTTGGTCAGTTAACTGACTTGATATTTATTTGTCCTGAAACTGGTTTTCAGATTCCCAAGTTTTTTCTAAGTTGTTTCAAGTGCCAAATTCCCCTTCTCTACAACACTGATCTAAGGGTCTATCTTACTGATTTTGAAAGGTTTCAGGTCCCTAAACATTTGTCTAATAAGTATCATCTAAAACAACAAGTAAATATAACCCTAATCACCCTCAATTTCAAGTTTCACCATAGCAAGCCTAAGAGATTTCCTTCATAAAATATTTTAAGTCCTATAATCCCTAACTGACAAGGCACATTTGCAAGTATATAACATCTAAAATATAGAGGCTTAGGGTTAGCTCTTTATACCTCTCTGTAGCCTCTACTATGAGGTTTAAAACGCCTCTGGTTTCAACCCAAACGGATGTCTACAAGTTCTCCAAACACAGCCTCAATCTGGTCTTACTGCTTGCTCTCTGCAGAAACTGTCAAAATAGTTAGCCAGATAGTCGGTTTCATGGCCTTATAAAACAGGTTGTGAGTTTTACTTTTTGATTTCCACTACTTGGACATGGAAGTACTCGAAATAAGGAAGAAAAAGAGGGGTTTTACCTCTAGAACGGACTTGAAATAGTCTAGGAATCAGAGCTCCAAAGGTGGCTTCAAGAAAAACTCTTCTGGTTTTCTAGGCTTGAACTCTGTGAACAACACCTTTTCTCTATAATTTCTGATTCATATGGCTTCAAGATTGGGCAAACCATTTATGAGACTTCGTAGATGGGGTTATCAGCTTCAAAACAAGCTATAGATCACTTGATTTGGACGGGAAACGAAAGAGATTCAAGGTCTGGAAGGTGGGAGCAAGAGTTGGAGGTTTGGACATAGACAAAAATCTGGATTTTTGTTGCATGAGAAGCTGCTTACATGGCATGAGAATAGGGCACGTGGCCACCCACGTGGTCTCCAAATCTTCATGTTGAATGTCCAATTGGCACTTGCTATTGGCTTGTTCAAAACCAGGGATCATCAAACCATGGATTCCCATGGTTTTTAGCTGAAAAATACCTCAAAAAAATGTAGAAAATCACCAAAAGTACCCCAAAAATCGTGGGAAGAAGAAGAAGAAGGCGCCTGGGCTGCTAGGTGTCCTGGGTCGGCCCAGGTGCTAAACGCGCCTGGGCTTGGCCTTCGTGGGCCGAGTCCCCGCTGGCCAGAAGCCCGCACCTCTGGCGCGACCGGGTCAGGCCTCAGGCCCAACCCGAAATCGGTCCGTACGGGCCAAATTCGGCCTGTGCGCCGATTTTTATTATTATTATTATTATTTTCCTTTCCCCCTTATATATATATATATGTAACACTCCGCCTCCGAAGTTCCATCTTCCATGTCATCTGACGGTTCAATTCTATTTGATCAAAATCTTGGGATACCCGAGAGACGGGCTTATGCTACATTTTCTTCTTCTTAGACCCAAATGCATTAGGTTTCCTGTGTACATTAGTCTATGTACAAAAACAACATCATAATAAAGTAAATTCTTCATTTGATCATTTAACA
>JAJIYU010011859.1:0-14978 GCA_030144865.1 Tinospora cordifolia
TGAATTAAATAGACCAACTTGATGCCTTCTAATAAGAGATTTTGAATTGAAGCCTTAAATTCAAAAAATTATTCTTTTATGCTCCTACAAAATAATAATAATAATAAAATACAAATGTCCGTTATACATGAAACTATATCAATTTAGTCAAAATAGATTTTACTGTCACACTGTTGGGCAAAGTTTCAAATCCTAAAACCAAAGTAAACAAATATATAAATACACACATATACAAAGTAACTCGTGCATTTCTTCCGTGCTCGACTTGAATAGCTCATCTTTAATTAAAATGGCGTCTTATATATATATTTAAAAAAATTAAAATATTGGATACATTATTTTCTAAAATTTAATAAAAAAATGTTATGGGTGCAACTAAATCAATGTCACTCTTTTATTGAACTATTTTAACCTTTTTAATACTTTTTGTCAAGTACACTCATCATGGTATTCTTCTTTTATTTAAAAAGAAAAATGAGTTACTCGTCATCAACAAAATTAGGTTGTTATATATAATTTGTACATCTAAGTTGTAGCTCATAACTTAAAAAATTAAGATGTTGCTGAGACTGTTGAGGCCTCTACTATACAACTTTCTAGTATAGTTTTAAATCGACCACCAAGAGAATGTTATGTGATCAAGCAGTTACATATCCAAATCTATTAATGTTGTTGTGTATCAATTTTTGGTATTGTAAAAAACTCAAAAGTGTAAAATACCTTGAAATTTTCTTCTTTGTCTCATCATCATCTTCTTCTTCTTCTTCTTCTTCTTCTTCTTCTTCCTTTTAAGAAATTTTCATTTTTGAGAAAATCTTTTGTGGTACTAGAGCCATAAAACAAATAGAGCTCATTTCAATTCAATGGCTTGTCCTTCAACCCCATCACAGTCAGCTACTTTTTTCACCATCCCTTTCAAATCCAACAACTCTATTGCAAACTTTCTACCTTGGGCTAACCATTTACTATCAAACTCGACAAATCGAATTATTTATTGCGGAAAAATCAACTTCTTAATGTCCTTATAGCTAATGGAAATGAAAATGAAAGCTCGCCAAGGTTTCTTGATGAACAACAAATGTCTTCAACCCAAAGTTTACGACATGGAAATGAATAAATCGCCTACTTATGAGTTGGATTTACACTTCACTTATAAATTCAATGCTCAACCAAATCATTGCTTACGACAACGCAACTGAGATTTGAAGTGCCTTGTCTTGAACTTATGTTGCAACCTCTCACATGTGCATCATTGAGATTTTAATGGAGTTGCAACCCATCAAGAAAGATAAGATTTTAGCTGATGATTACCTACTGAAACGAAAATCAACCATTGACTAATGCATCTCCATTGGTGAACTAGTAACCACTCCAAATTAGTTGATCTATTTTTATCAAGGTCTTGGTGTCAAATACAATGCTTTTGTTCTCGCCCTACAAACAAAGACACCTCCTCCACCTTTAGAAGAAGCTCACGCCTATCTTCTTTTTTACATTCTTCGACCCAATCACCAAAACTATGTGTATCGACTTAACATTCCACAAGCAAATTTCTCAGCTACTCACGATTTAAGAAGATTTACCCACTCTTTACTCCTCCCCGGTTAACTTGTCTAGTCTCACAGATGTAGTTTCATTCTTCATCATTCACTTCTCGATCTCCTTCATTTACTTCAAGAATTCTTGGATCCCCTTTTGGATCTCCACAATTGTGGTGAGTGTTGCTGATCCTGCAAGCGTACAAGTTCGCTCGAGTATAAACCGGTAAGACCGGATATCGTCATTAGGGAAAAGGGTTTTAATTAGTAATCTCAAATCCTAATTTACTACTATTGATTTGTGTTTTATCAATGCTCTAACTGAACGTAGTTGGATTAAATTTTGAACTAAAAACTTTCTAAACAGAAGTAATAATTCTATACTTAGAAATCTATTCAAAATGGTGTCTAGGATAGTGAATGCCGCTGCATAATCTGTGATCCTTAGTTTTGATCATGAATTTTCTACATTATGAGTTTCTGCATCTGTAATTAAACCCCTTTTTCGAGGTGCTTCAACATTAACCAGACTTGTTTCATAAAGCCCTCTCCCGAGGTGCTTACTTAACAACCTAAGTTGTGTGTTTAAGAGTCCCTGTGCAACTCCCTAGATCAGTCAATAACCTCCTGATTCATCAACTATTCTAAGTCAAAACTGTGATAACCACCCTTTAGGCCTCTCTCCCGAGTTAGACTGAAGTGTCAAGTTCATCATGTCTATGACCAGTAAACATAAAGCATTAAGTATACACAATATGGAATAGGGTCTCTAATTCAATAATCACAACTAAATATCACAAATCATGCATTGAACATCACACCCTAGACAAGAAAACTAATTAGCTTGACATGAATTTAATAGAAAACATGAAACTATATTCAAAAAAGTAAATCGTACTCAAGTCTTAAGAATAATCTTCAATTATCAATTGGAATACAAGTTTTTGCTTTGCACAGCCGTCACAAGTGGTTTCTTTCCGAATTAGGTTATATTGGCTCTAATAACCTCAACCTATATATAGTCCCACACTAGAAAAATCCTAAAAAATATGAAAATCCTGATAATCACTCGAGTGACCATGGTCAGTAATGCCCTTTGATAAAAACCAAAATCCTCCCGATTCTATTTACTGCAGTCTGTAATTTTCATATACACGTCACACTCTGGTTACCACGGTCACAGGATTACCGACTGCAGTAACCAGTGGGCTTTCTCCACGTACAATTCTTCTTCAGCTACCGCGATCTTCAGTTGTTGGACCGTGGTCTTTTGGTGCTTCTTTATGATTTCTTCTCTTTCTACCTTCATATGATGTATTTTTCCTTTGTGCTTCAACCTGTACCCTGCAATACACTCAATTTCCTTTCCCATACCTTATTTCCTCATAAAAGAGCTTTAAAACTTTAAAAACAAAGCTTATAAAGACCTTAAATAATGCAAATCCCTAAACTATATGCTAATGCTACTAATTATGCAATTCTTACACTAATTCTCCCTTTATTTCTTCGAAAATGTAATAATTCACATAGACTAATGTTAGTTGCTACGCAACTAACAAATACCCCCAAACTTAGACTTTTGTTCGTCCCCGAACAAAGACTCTACTCTAAACTAACAGTCATGTCACATAAAAGTGAATTTTATTTCAGTCATCATTGTAACCTCGATTGTTTTTCGTTCCTTTAGTTTATGACTCACTAACACTTTCTTAGGGCTAGTTAGGTTGTCTAGATTTTCAGTTCATCATCTATCCTCTCTCAACTTCACCCTTTCATCTGTTAGTATTTCAATCCTTCCAGACCTTATAAGTGATTTGCAGTCGCCATCTCACTCATAAAAATCTTTTCCTAATACCTAGGTACACAGACCCTCTTAGTTTTCTCCTCCGTCTATCTACTACTAAAGTCAAATCGTAGTTGAGATCAGTGGTCTTACTTTTAGGTTGTAACGTGGCCTGGGTATAAATGTAATAGGAATTTACATCTGACTCAAGTGTACACTCATAACAATAATAACAACCTATTTTGTTTCTTGTTCATGCTAACAACTTTGTCTTCATAACTCCCCCAAACTTATTTCATCATGTGCACTCCAAATGATACTCAAATGGACACTTAAACAAGGATAGAAAGTTCAGCTATCATTGAAAATACTGAAATACTAAAGAAACAAATACAACCCCTTCTTTTTTTTCTCTTTCTCTTTTTTTTTTCTTTTTTTAATAGAAAACATATGTATTTTCATGTTAGCAACCCCTTCTTCTGTCATGTGATCAAAATAGGCCACATTAAAACCATGAGTGCACACAAATAGGTCCAACTAAGATATTCATTAAGGGATAAAGTGTTTATGTATATAATGTTTAGGATCATGGCAAGAGAACAGGCTATACAGCTCAAAATTGGCTACAACGGATTATGATGTTGGGATTGGCCTTTAGGCTAAGACTCAAAGAATGATGGCCTACTTCATTTCCCTCCTATAGTCATTCTTAAGCAGTGTTCAAGACAGAATTAATTACTTCAAGAGTTCGCGAAAAATTTTCTCCATTTATGATTTGGTTTCCACTCCTCACTAACTTCAGTTTTCGGATTCTCAATTTACCTAAGATTACAGAGATCTATCAAGATCAAATTTCAGACCAACCAAGCATACAAACTGTTTGACAGTACCCTAGTTCTTTGTCTCATCATATTAAAGGAACGTTACAATTTCATATGTTACTCAGTAACATTTATATCTTTATTCATTTATTATTAAAAATATTTTTTTCTTTTTTTTTAAAAAACAATCTACTCTAAATGCTTCCTAGAATGCATCTACCAAAAATTTTACAAATGAAAATTGACAAAAATTGATAAAATAAAAGAAAATTGACCCTATTTGCTATGTGTTACATACCCCCAAACTTGAATGGTGCCTTGTCCCCAAGAGCACATAGATTGGCATACGTGGAAAAAAGAACACAACACACATGCATTCAAAGAGAGAAGAAAATTAGTCTGGAAGTCATAAAAAATTGTATTGTACAATTAAAACCATTGATAAAGAGTAATGCATCATCATAAAAACACAAGAACAGCAAAGGTACAAAAATTTTGAGTTTCAAGAGCATCAAAAAGTAGCAACAAAATTAAAGAAAACATCGAGGCTCAGAGGTCCACTCCAAAGACTTCTTCCTCTGTAATAAAGTTGGTGAAATCACCACCATCATCATCATTATTAGCACCGTTCACATTGCCCACTGGTGGAGTCAGGTGCACTAGAGGTACACAACAAGCCATCTCCATGTAGGGCAAACATCAAGGAGGAGGAGGAAATGCCTCGGCCATGCTCGGGTCCTTGCGGTGCATCCATTGGGTGAGATACGCCATCCTGTGCATCATAGTGTGCTCAGTGGCTGAGAGGGACGCAGCAGCAGCTGAAGAGGACTGTGGGGCACCAGCATGACGTGTAGGGGCCAGGGCGGAACTAGCAGGATCAGCAGCTAGTGGAGGGGACTCAGTAGATACACAATGCCTCTTAGAAGAGGTGGAAGTGAGCATCTTTACTGCTATATGATCCTTCATCTTCAACAACGACTCTGTCTTGTCCCAGATGAACCCAGCTCGTCTGCATAGCTCTGTGATCAAGGTGGGGTGTGGCAGACCTGCATTTGTTCTGTCAATTGCCGACCGGATAGAGCTGGAAATGATTGTCCTAATATTGATTGGGAGTCCCTTCATGATGCAGTATACCAATACAACTATCTCTACAGTATCCCGGTTAATAGCTAAGGAGGGAAGTAAATTAACACAAACCAAATATAACCAAACCTTAGCCGAGGTCTTGAACATAGTGTTCATCAAATTGACGGGCCTGTTGTTATAGCAAATCCAAGATGCCCCATCAACACACAGCGTCTGCAAGATCTCGTCCAGATCAAACCTTAGTAGGAGATTGTAGTATTCATCCGGAGAGTCTGCTGGCAATCCATGCACTTCATTAATTGCAGCTGCATTGAATGGTACCCATTTGCCCCTCACCCACACTGATGTCCCCTCTCTATCAGGTGCATTGGCATAAAACTCTTGAACTATGAAAACCACCGTGGTAGCTTGTGCTTGAATAAGTTTCTCCCAATTCCTGATTGCTACCACTGTGTCGATATCAATGTTGCACTCTTTTGTCATCAGCATAATGCCCCTCTTAGGGATTAAATGTTTGTTTGATCGAATTACGTTAAACCACTGTTTTGCTGTCGCTGTCTTAAAACGGTTACGATCAGAAGGCGGAGGAGGTGGTGCTGACTACTTGCCCTTTGAAGTCAATAATTTCATTCTAGGAGGTCTGCAACAACAGCAAATGTGGGCAAGGAAAACAATAAGATTCATACAATAGTGCATCCAACATTAATTGAAACTAATCAACATAGGTCAGTTTTTCGGGCTAAACATCCGAACCTCAAAATCAATCCTTAGACAATAAAAATTGAATCTTGCAATAATCAACTGTGATATTATATGTCGTGAAAGTGGATAGGAAATGTGCCTCATTACATTGAAATAAAACAGTTAATAGCCTAAGGTGCCCATGAACAAGGATTTGTGCAAGTATTTGCTCAAAAGGGTTTACTAATCATGCACATTCAGAATAAAAGGAAAGAGGGTGCGAGTTATTCAACAAAATAACCATTCAAACACAAGAAAACACACATAGCAACTCTTAAATCATCTAAACATTCAAATAACGCAAGGAACTAATGAAAAGTAAAATAAAAACACTTACATTTTCACTGGAAAGACAAAAGGTGCTCTGAAAATTGGAAGGGAGACCAAAAGCCAAAGAAAAAACTTAGAAATTTTGGACCGCGGTCACTGGTTTATGGATCGTGGTCCATATATGATTTTTTTTGAAAACTGCACAGTTTATCTTCTGCAGATCGCTGTCTGAATGAACATTCAAACCTTGTGGACCGCGGTCCGTGGACATGCCAAAATGGATGCTCTGTTGACCGCAGTCAGTAGAAACATGTTCTTTTGGTGATCGCAGTCTGTGAAAATGCACAGATTATACCATGCTGGTGACCACAGTCCGTGAAAATACACGTTCTGGTGACCGCGATCCACAGAATCTATGAATCGGATGACCGCGGTCCACAGTATGATAGACCCATTTCTCACTTCTAAGTGTCTAGAACCTATCTTTCCACTAAAGTCTAACAAACTAGCTATATGAAAACAATTACGCAAGCATCTTTAAAATCCTACATCAATAGTGGGTTACCTTCCACTCATCACTATGTTCAACATCGTTAGCTCGACGAGGATGCTGTGTTTCAATCTCTAAGGACTGCCATTTCCACCATTTGCTTTGGTCTTCCGTAGAATATCTTTAATCTTTGGCCATTCACTTTGAATCTGTGGCCATCTATCAAGCTTTGCACTTCCACTGCACCATATGGGAAGACTTAAGTGACTAGGAATGGTCCCGACCATCAAGATTTCAGTTTTTTCGACAGCAAACGAAGTCTTGAATCGAATAGCAGTACTTGCTAGCCAGGTTTAAACTCCTTATTCTCTATGAACTGATCGTGCCATTTCTTCATTCTTTCTTTGTAAATGGTGTTATTCTCAAATGCATCTCGACGAAACTCCTCAAGTTCTACGAGCTGCAACAATCAGTTCTCACCACAAGCTTTTGCATCGAAATTTAACTTTTTGATGGCCCAGTAAGCTCTGTGCTCTAACTCACATAGCAAGTGACAGGATTTTCCATACAATAGCTGATAAGGAGACATAACAATGGGCGTTTTAAATGTTATCCTGTATGCCCACAGTGCATCATCCAACTTCAACGCCCAATCCTTATAGTTTGTGCCAACCGTCTTCTGTAATATTGACTTGATTTCTCGATTAAATACTTTAGCTTGCCCATTAGTTTGAGGATGATAAGGTAGTGCAACCTTGTGCCTCACGTCGTACTTAGTGAGAAGGTTGTTGAAGATTTTATTGCAGAAGTGCCTACCTTCATCACTCACAATAGCTCTGGGAGTTCCGAAACGGGAGAAAATGTTATGTGAAATAAACTTCAACACAACTCGAGCATCATTCTTTGTTGTAGCTACAACCTCTACCCACTTAGAGACATAGTCAACTGCTAGCAAGATATATTGTTTGCTAGCTGATGGTGGAAATGGTCCCATAAAGTCAATGCCCCAAACATCAAACAATTCTACTTCTACAAATGAGGTAAGATGCATTTCATTCTTTCTGGAGATGTTTCCTTGTTTCTAACATGTCTTACAAGTCTTCCCAAACTGATAGGCATCTTTCAACATGCTTAGCCAATGAAACCCACTCTCAAGTACACATCTTGCTGTTCGTTGATGGCTATAATGACCACTATAAGGTAATGCATGACAATCATGAAGGACTTTGTTAATTTCAGACTCGGGAATGCAACAACGAATCACTTTGTTAGCACATCTCCGGTAAAGAAATGGATCATCTCAAAGATAGAACTTGCTTTTATGTATAAAACGCTTCAGGCATCCTTGAGATAAATCTGGTGGAGTGGTGCCTGTGGCCTTATAATTGGCAAAATCTGCATACCATGATGTGTTGTCACTAACTATCAAGAGATGCTCATCCGGAAAAACCTCTATTATACCCATTGGATCTGGATTTGCTTTATTTGACAGACAAGACAAGTGGTCTGCTATCACATTCTTTGTACCCTTTTTGTCTATCACCTCTATATCAAACTCTTGCAAAAGCAGGATCCACCTTATTAATCTGGGCTTTGCATCTTTCTTTGCAAAGAGCTGTCTGATTGCTGCGTGATCCGTGAAGACTTTTACATGTGATCCCACAATGTACGATCTGAAGTTGTCACATGCAAAATCAATGGCTAGCAACTCTTTTTCAATGGTAGTATAGTTCTTTTGAGCATCATCCAATATTTTGCTTGCATAGTATATTGCTCTGAACATCCTATCACGTCTTTGTCCTAGGACAGCTCTGACTGCATAGTCATTAGCATCACACATAATTTTGAACGGTTCCCCCCAAACTGGTGTGGACATAATAGGAGCAGACGTTAAGGCTTTTTTAAGTGTGTTAAAGGCTTCAACACACTCAGCTTCCTTTTCCAGTAAATGACATAGAGGTCGAGTTATTTGAGAGAAGTTCTTGATAAATCTGCGATAAAAACCTGTGTGCCCTAAGAAACTCTGCACCTCACGCACTATTGTTGGTGGTAACAACTTTTCAATGGCTTGAATATTTGCTTTATCCACTTTCAGGCCATTAACAGAAACTCTATGGCCCAACACAATGCCTTCTCGAACCATGAAGTGACATTTTTCCCAGTTGAGAACTAGGTTCTTTTCTTCACAAAGGGAGATGACTCGTTCTAGATTATGAAGGCATTGTTCAAATGTTTCACCAAACACTGAAAAGTCATCCATAAATACATCCATGATGTTTTCAATCATATCTATGAATATTGCCATCATGCACCTCTGGAAAGTTGCTGGTGCATTGCACAGACCGAATGACATTCTCCTAAATGCATAAGTGTCATATGGGCAGGTAAAAGTAGTATTCTCTTGATCCTCTGGTGCAATGACTATCTGATTACATCCCGAGTATCCATCCAAGAAACAGTAAAAATCATACCCAACAATCCGATCCAACATTTGGTCCACAAAAGGTAAAGGGAAGTGATCTTTACGGGTGGCCTTGTTCAACTTCTGATAATCTATACAAACACGCCATCCGGTTGTTGTCCTTGAAGCTATTGATTCTCCCTTCTCATTTGTAACAATTGTCATTCCCCCTTTCTTTGGCACCACGTGAATAGGACTAACCCATGGCGAATTTGATATTGCATAGATAATTCCAGCTTTTAGCCACTTCATCACTTATTTCTTCACCACCTCTTTCATGATAGGATTGAGTCGTCGCTGGTGTTCCACTGTAGGTTTATGTGAATCCTCCATTAAAACTTTGTGCATGCAAATGGCTGGACTTATCCCCTTGATATCTTCAATAGTCCATCCTATTGCAGCTTTTTGTTCCTGCAATACTTTCAACAATTTTTCCTCTTGAATAGGTGCTAGCGAAGAGGAGATAATAACTGGAAGTGATTAGCTGCATCCAAAAATGCATACTTCAAATGTTCTGGGAGAGGTTTCAACTCCACTTCCTTAGAAGGCTCTCGAACAACTTCAGATTGCTGATTTTCAAATAATTACTCCTCTATGCTATTGAACTCCGGCGAGCATGCTTCTAAAGCTAACACAACTAGCTTCTTATCTTCTATCATAATTTGAGAAAAGGACAATGAACGAGAAATACATCCCACTAATTTATCTTGAGAGCTTAATTCATCCATCACCTCATTAATACAAGAATTTAGGACCTCTACCCTGTTGCATTCATGCAAATCATTTGGGTATTTCATTGCCTTGTAGAGATTGAAGACAACTTTCTCTTCATTAACTCTTAAAGTTAATTCTCCCTTGTGTCTATGAGTGCATACCCAGTAGCCAAAAATGGTCTCCCAAGGATGAGTGGTATTTTACAATCTTCTTCCATGTCTAGTAGAACCACAAAGTCCACTGGAAATATGAACTTATCCACCTTGACCAACACATCCTCAATCACTCCTTTTGGATATGTTAAGGGTCCATCTGCTAATTGAAAAGTGATTGTCGTTGGCTTGATTTCCGACATTCCAAACCTCTTGCATACTGCCAAAGGCATTAGATTAATACTTGCCCCAAGATCACACAATGCCTTCTCAAAGATTTCAGACCCAATGTTGCAAGCTATAGTGAAACTGCCCGGATCTTTCAACTTTTGAGGAAGTTTCTTCTGTAGGATGGTCCTACAATCTTCAGTAAGCTTGACTGTTTCAAAATCCTCTAGCTTCCTCTTCTTAGACATGATCTCCTTCATAAACTTTGCATAATTAGGCATTTGTTGCAAAGCTTCTACAAATGGAATATTTATATGAATCTTCTTAAACATTTCCAGAAACTTGGCAAATTGTTCATCCATCCTCTTTTTTTGAAACCTTTGAGGGAATGGTAAAGGTGGAGTTTCAAAACCTTTACCCTCTTGAGTGACACTTTCCTTGACTTTCCCTTTTGATGTTGAAGGTTCTTCATGTTGGCCCACTTATTTCTTTTGAACATCCATCTCATAACTAACAACTTCTTCAACTTCAGTAGGTGGTATACTTGGATTTGGTGGACTTACTACTTCTTTGCCACTCCTAGTAGTCACTGCCTTGCAGCTCTCTTTTGGATTCACTTGAGTATCACTTGGAAAGGAACTCCGGTGCTGATTTGAGACTATTTGTGCCAACTGTCCCACTTGTGTTTTCAAACTCTTAACAGTGGCATTCATATTTCCAATCTAGATTTCAATTCTGGAAACTTTAGTGTCATTTTTGTCCACCCTTCTAGTTAGTTCCTTGAAGAATCTTGTGTGCATATTCATCATTTCATCAAGCTTATCTTCCAAGGATGGCTTTTTGTCTTGCAGAGGCTGTTGAGGTACAAATCTTCGTGGCAATTGAGCATTTCTACTGTTTGCATATGAGAAATTCTCATAATTTCTCACTCCTGGATGATAATACTTTGGGACATTATATCCCCCAACTGGTCCTTGGTAACCACCGAATCCGTTCATGGCATTCATTTGCTCAATGGAAGTTTCTCCCGGATAGGATGACTTGTTAGCTTCTGCATTGGACTACACTTGTTGAGTTTGCTGAAACTGTCCACCATTACTCTTTTCTTCTACCAAGTTCAATCGATGGGTCATAGCAGCAATTTGGGCATGCAAAGCACTAATCTCATCCACTTCATGAATTCCCATTCTTTTGTTATACCTCTTTCAGTATCGTGCCCATATGCATTAGCTGCCATGTCTTCAATCAGTTGAGTGGCATCTGTGGTTGACTTTCCCATCAATGAGCCTCCAGTTGCTAAATCTACCAAAGCCCTAGTAGGTGGTGTAAGTCTACCATGGATTTGGAGCCAAGGAAGATATCCATGCTGTGGGCAGCGCATTAGTAAGTCTTTGAACCTTTCTCAAGCTTCGTACAGTAATTCAAAATCAAATTGCTTGAAAGAGCTAATTTCACCCCGCATCTGATGTACTTTGGCCGGTGTGAAATACTTTTGCAGAAATTTCTGGCCCATCTCTTCCCAAGTTGTAATACTTCCGGGAAGTAAGGTTTGCAGCCAACTTCTCACTTTATCCCTTAAAGAGAAAAGGAAAAGTCTCAACCTAAGCTGATCTTTAGTTACTCCATTCATTTTAACCATGCCACAGCTTTTCATGAAGGAATTTAAGTGTGTCATTGGATCCTCAACAGCTGAGCCTCCAAACTGTTGTTGCTGCACCATTGTGATCAAGGACAACTTCAGTTTGAAATTATTTGCATTTATCAGAGTTCTTGCTATGCATAAGTAGTTATTGTTCAACACCGGTTTAAAGAAATCCCTCAATGGTGTTTTTCTATATTGTGCCTCCCTATTGTTCCCAACTCTAGAACTTCCACTATCAGCCATAGTTGGTACTCTTTCTTGAGCCTCCAACTGAATCTGATGGATTGTTTTCAGCAAATCTGGATCGTAGGGGTCACAAGGACGTTTACTCATGCAAGCCTGAAACACAGAAAACACAAAAAGATCAAGTGTATTCAATGTACTTTACTAAATATAGGAGAGATCAATTAACAGGCAATAATAAAATAAAATTTTGTCTTGACTAAGACTAAACCAAGTTCAACTGGTTTTAAGATACTAAACACCGTATTTTTCCCGGCACCGGCGCCAAAAACTTGTTGCTGATCCTACAAGCGTACATGTTCGCTCGAGTATAAACCGGTAAGACTGGATATCGTCCTCAGGAAAAAGGGTTTTGATTAGTAATGTCAAATCCCAATTTACTACTAATTTGCATTTTATCAAAACTCTAACTGAACGTAGTTGGATTAAATTTTGAACTAAAAACTTTTCTAAACAGAAGCAGTAATTCTATACTTAGAAATCTATTCAAAATGGTGTCTAGGATAGTGAATGCCGCTGCATAATCTGTGATCCTTAGTTTTGATCATGAATTGTCTACACTATGAGTTTTTGCATATGTAATTGAACCCCTCTTCTGAGGTGCTTCAACATTAACCAGATTTGTTTCATAAAGTCCTCTCCCGAGGTGCTTACTTAACAACCTAAGTTGTGTGTTCAAGAGTCCCTGTGCAACCCCCTAGATCAGTCAATAACCTCCCGATTCATCAACTATTTTAAGTCCAAACTGTGATAACCACCCTTTAGGCCTCTCTCCCGAGTTAGACTAAAGTGTTGAGTTCATCATGTCTATGGCCAGTAAACATAAAACATTAAGTCTACACAATATGGAATAAGGTCTCTAATTCAATAACCAAAACTAAATATCATAAATCATGCATTGAACATTACACCCCAGACAAGAAAACTAATTAGCTTGACATGAATTTAATAGAAAACATGAAACTATATTCAAAGAAGTAAATCATACTCAAGTCTTAAGAATAATCTTCAATTCCCAATTGGAATACAAGTTTTTGCTCTGCACAGCCATCACAAGTGGTTTCTTTCCGAATTAGGTTATATTGGCCCTAATAACCTCTCCCTATATAGTCCCGCACTAGAAAAATCCTAAAAAATATGAAAATCCTGATAATTACTCGAGTGACCACGGTCAGTAATGCCCTTTGATAAAAACCAAAATCTTTCTGATTCTGTCTATCGCGGTCTGTAATTTCACACATCACACTCTGGTTACCGCGGTCACTGGGTTACCGACCGCGGTAACCAGTGGGCTTTCTCCACGTACAATTTTTCTTTAGCTATCGCAATCTTTAGTTGTTGGACCGCGGTCTTTTGGTGCTTCTTCATGATTTCTTCTCCTTTTTACCTTCATATGATGTATTCTTCCTTTGTGCTTCAACCTGTACCCTGCAATACACTTAATTTCCTTTCCCAGACATCATTTCCTCATAAAAGAGCTTTAAAACTTTAAAAACAAAGCTTATAAAGACCTTAAACAATGCAAATCCCTAAACTATATGCTAATGCTACTAATTATGCAATTCTTCCACTAATTCTCCCTTTATTTCTTTTAAAATGCAATAATTCACCTAGACTAATGTTAGTTGCTACTCAACTAACAGCGAGCTTCTAAATCCAAACCCCATTGTCAAGTCTGCAACAAAGTGGGACATGTTAATATAATTTGCTATCACTACTTGAACCCTAACTGCAATGGATCTTAGGTTCGATCTAGTATGCATCGACCAACTCTACCTGCCTTTCTAGCTTCAACCCTCTTTAACTCAAGAAAGGCAATGCCAACTACCAGTGATGATCCATCTTGGTTTCTCAATTATGGAGTTTCCCGTCACCTTACTCTAGACTTCGACACACTGCATCAACCAATTCAATTTCATGGCTTTGATCAAATAATGACTGTTGATGGATCCATTGTTACGATCACTCACATTGGTAATATTCCTTTCTCACATTCTTATTCAATTACTCTTTGCAAGGTTATTTGTATCTATTATCTTTTAGAAAGAAAATTTAATTGGTGTAAACAAGTTGTGCAGAGGTAACAACATATTTGTTGAATCTCACCCTTCGTGTTTCTTGTCAAGGACGTAAAAAACAAAGTAGGTTCTACTCAGGGTCCTCTTAGTTATGGACTACACAAGTTGCCATCTCTTTTTGAGTCAGGGTTAGTATCTTCTGTCTATCCAATAGATCTCTCCTCATTAATCATGATTCTTTCTCAGGTTTAACACTCTTGTTTGGGACATATATTAACGTTTACAATTTTCTTTTGTGTTATTATGGTTTTATTCTCAGTTATCTCAATTTTCTATACGTCAATCATGTCGTGTTACGATAGTAGTTGTTTGTCATTTAATGTCTATATGTCAAGGGTTAATAAATAATTTGATCTTATTCATTTAGATCTTTGGGGTTATGCCTCAATTATCTCTATTATGAGTATTCGATATTTTATAATTTTGATTAATGATTACTCATGTTTTCCTTTGGCTTTGTTTACTTCGCACCAAAGATGAGTCCCTTAAGTATTTCTTGCAGTTTAAGTGTATGGTTGAAACGTAGTTCAATGCGAAGATCAAGATGTTTCAAAGTGACTAAGGCGGTGAACTTCAAGCTATTTTTTCCTCCTTCACCTCAGTTGGCATTTTGCATCAAATTTCTTGCTCACATAGGCTCTAACAAAATATGCATTTAGAAATGAAGAATAGACACATTGTTGAAATGAGACTCACCTTATTGGTTCATACATCATTACCTACATGTCTTGGTCTTATGCTTTATTGGTCATTGTATATCTCATCAACAAATTATTGTCTCTAATTCTTTC
>JAJIYU010011860.1:0-14989 GCA_030144865.1 Tinospora cordifolia
AATTTGATTTGAAATCAACTGCTTAGTGAAGCATGAATAAAATGACTGTTTGAAATTAAGAAATGATTCAAACCTCGCGTATAGAGGTTTGTGTACGGATTGATGATGACAATCGCACGCCCGGTGCCTCGGCGGACTACACGCTGAGCTTGGAGCCGCGTGACGCCCGACGCCAGGGCCTCAGATTGACAGACATGACATCCGGTCCGGGGGTCTGGGTGTGACAATCATTTAAAAGAAGAAGAAAGCAGTGGTTGATAGAATTATTGGGGAGAATAGAAATCATGGTTGGGACTTTGGTATTGTCATATTTTGGCGGAAGTCATTTTCTTGGTATTTAGCATGTGAACAAATATTGAGTATCATTAAGAGGCAAGTTTCTACGTGTCTACTGGAAGATAATTGTTTCGTACTATGATCCCAGGACTTACTGAGAAATAAGAGCTTCTATTGCAGCTATTGAGGATTTCGGTTAAACATTGATAGATGGAGGTTTATTAGATTGTTGGCGACCTATGCATTATCTTGCCAGAGGTTTCTAATGAGACTACTACACTATTGCAACACCTCATCCCCCAACTATTTCTGCACCTAGACAAAATCATCAAAATGCCCTTAGTGCTCAATTTCCTTTTAAAACAATTTTTTTTTCATTTTTCAAAATATTTTGAAAAATTAATGTGGTACTCCCAGAGATGAGATGGTACTATTCATATAACTCATCTCAATCAAATCTGAACCTCATTTTTGTCTTGCCATGACACATTTGAAATGTCAATAAACTATTTGAGCCTTTTCAAGGCCAACATAATTCTCATGACTAAATAAAGAATCAAGCAGTCATGGTCATATTAACTTTTATAAAATATACAAATGAGGTCCACAATTGTGAAATGTAAAATCAAACTCAATATGCACAAAATGGTAATAAAAAGACTATGTCTAAACTAGAAAATTACTCAAATATCGGTTCAAGGCTTAACATATAGTACATACTTAAACTAAACCCAATAACAAGAATTGAAATTAGAATTAGGTTCTATGGCCATTACATAGTTCATGATAAAATGAGACGTAAAATAAAATAAATTGACATCTAGTGCCCATTTGCCCATCCAAATTCAAAAATAAGAGACTCTACTAATGCGACCTCATTAGTGAGATATACTACAACTTCTCTTTAGAAACAACATCCACATAATCATTTTCACAAATTACCTAAAAGTGGAGATAATGGGTGAGCTTTAAGAGCATGGTGGATCATATTCTATACATCTCATGCATTATAAGGATCAAAATATCGAACAAGAACACACTTGACATAAATTTGGCATTTCATGCATTCGATTATTTTTTATATGACATTAAGCCTAAAAAGGCCAACTTCAATGTCTCATTTCTATCTCTCTGGTGTTTAGTCCAATGAGTAAGTTGGGACTTCATCAAATCATATTAATGAGAAGTAGTTTCATATGCTAGTCCATTAGGGAATTGTGGACTTACGCACCATTCCATCTATCATGATTACGGACTGAGCTATCATCTAAGGAACACCTAGGAAATCAAGTATTGATCAACTGTGCCGATACATGGTTTAAAATTTACTCATGTTTATTTACAAGACTTCCTAAGTTTAGCATGTTCAAAATCCTATAACAATGTCAACTGAACAATGTAAGACATCATGATAATATATAATAGCATAACAAGTCATCCAATAGCAAAGTTTATAATGTTTTCTGAGAATTAATGGTAGTCGCAAATAAATCATACATACAAACATTTAGGCAGTAACCACACTAACAGGCACCTAAATATTCAATTTAACATATTTAATGTTAAAAACCCAAATAAGGCAACAGAGCAAGGGTACTTGATGCAGACCGGCTAGGAATTAGATCCTAAGAACTCCCATTTAAGGTCATATGCTCACCCCAAGAAAGCTAAAATCAAATTTAATGATCCACTTGAACCCTTGAATAACAAAGAAACAAGAACTCAAAGTGTTAAACGCCGCAAGGTTGATCAATCCTTGATAAGTCTAGAAAAGTTCAATAAAGAACATAAGAGAAAGCCTCTCTCGAATCTGAAATGTTGAGATTAAACACTCACTTTACTGATCTAATCCTTCCTCAAAGAAGAGCAAGCCAATTTATACAAATCCTGGGTGTAACTTCAGGGAATACAAAAAGTCATAAAAATTAATAGTTATTAACTTACACATGAGAATTGAAGACTCTGCACTAACTGACACTTAATACATATCACAACTCCACTAGTAACTCCTATGGACAATGCATTAACTCCAATTACAAACACACTATTGCATAGTTATTACACCTTGAAAACTGAAATGTTTGACATAAAAGACCAATAACACATAGGAAATTAACTAATTTAGTGCAACATCTAATAATGACCAATAAACCAACTTTATCATCTCAAATTAATGAGATTATGACTTGAATTATTCTATCCACACATGCATTTCTACTAGAGCTCTTTTTATTTCTTATAGTTTTGACTATCCTGCTTGAATAACACTTATAGCTCCTTTTGATTTATTCAAGCCCATATTAAAGTTGGCAAAACCATTAACACCTTGTTTGGCCTAAATGTCTTGAACCAGCCCAAGTAGTGTAACACCCCAACCCCCATATCTTAAAGCATTGGAACATGACCACTATTCTCTTGACAGTGGACTTAACCAATTGGTGGGTCGGGTTGGTATTACTTTACAAGTGACGCACACTTGTTCTCCTCTTTTTCAATATCTCGTGCCTTTGTATAAAAATCAAGAATACAAAGTTTTCACTTTAATAATATCAAGACAAATTAAAGAGATAAATAAATTCAAACTATTTTATTCATAATAAAAAAAATTTGAAAGTACTAAACCTTTCAAAAAATTAATTGTTACAGCAGAAGACTTCAAAATACTTTTCAGTAGAAAAACATAAATACTTTGGACAACATGCCTAAAAATTCTAAAAAAAAATAAGGTAGAAACTATCTAAGAACTATCCATGTTTAACTGCTTCATAGGTTTCACGTTCTTGCAAAATAAGAAAGGAGGGAGTGAGCACATAGCCCAGTGGATCATTTTCGAACAACAATCTTTCATATTCAAACTTATAACACAATCATAATTCAAACACTTGCAATTATTAGGTGTTTCAAACAACAATTTGTTCAAGTCGAGTCTCAGGCCAAAAGGGCCTTTAATCCCTTGATGTTCTTAACAAAGTAAACAGGGCCCACTTGGCATCAACCCGTTAGTGACATGTGTTGACATCAACCCGTTACACGTGGTGACTCACAAGGTACTATAGTACACAACCCTCAAGTACTTAGGTCTGGAAACCATATGACCTAACTCATATGAAAAGAACATTCATAGTGTCGCCTTGACCACTATGATGATACGTGATTGTTATTACCATTGTCTCAGCTTAACTCTTATATCATGATCTCATAAAATAAATTTCAAAATATGAAATTAAACTAAAATTCAGAATATACACAATCAATTCATGAAATACTCATAAAACATGCATCATACTTTAATTTAAAAGTCTAAGCATGATACTAACATGACATGGATGATATAATTGCTTAAACATGAATCAAAACTGAAGTAAACATTTAAAATTCTGAAACTGAAATTGAAAATCTTTGATTTTAGTGAAAAACACACAAACAATGAGTATGCCATAAATTAAAATAAGAACAGAAGGGTGTTCTAGAAATCACTTCCACCTTGTGACACTTTCTTCAAAAATTTCTGCAGCAATTCCCCCACGTACTAGTGCCAACGAAGATCACCCAATTTAATTCTCCAACCCAAGAGAAAAACTTCTCACACACAAGAGAGAAGAAAGAAAGGTGAGAAGAAGTGCTAAGAAGAGGGCTTAGAGAAAATAAGAGAAAATTTTAACTCTTATGTTTGGAATGAAGGAAGTGAGAGAGCCTAGGGGGGTTTATATAGGTTTTCAAAGGGGAAAAAATAGAAACTTTTGAGTTTTTCTATGAGTAAAACACCTAAATTCTCTATAATTTTGTATTTCCTAATTTTAAGGGCAAAATAAGTATTTTTTAAATTTTTTTCAGAATTTAAAAATCACTTTTTGGTATTTATCTCGATTTTTCAGTATTTTTGACGAATTTTTCATTGATTTTTTGCATTTTTTTTCGTATTTTATAATTCGGCTATTATTCAGTGCATCAGATTGTCCTTGAGACATGCACATAAATTTGATCGGAGGGTTGAGATTGGCGCACGCGGAGTCGCACCGTGCATCTTCACGATCGTGGTTTTGCAGCTTTGATCGTGGTCGTCTGATCGTCCTCAATCATCTCCGTTCGTTCGATCTTCGTTATCTTGTGCGATCGGACGTTGGTGTGGATCATCTTGCAGCTGTCGGATCACGAGATCAGATTCAGATCGACGGTTTGTAGCCGTTGGATGTGTTTTGAGTTATATTTATATGTTTTGCAGCCGAATTTCATGTTCTATTTTCGGATTTTTGCCAAATCTTAATCCAAATTGACTTTCTAATCTTGTTTTCATCAAAAATTGTACATATCCTTATATTTTTGGCTATGATATCCCATGATATATATTATATTCATATATTTTCTTCCAAAAATCCATTAAATTGATTTTATTCCTTATTTGACTAAGCTAGGACTTACCAAAATTTTCATCCGTCAATTCCGTATAATTCTCTGATAAATTTTCAAATTTTATATAAATTTTTGAGATGTTACAAGTAGCGTTTCTTTAAGTCTTTTGGCACGGGCTCTTGTAATTGGTCCTCTTGGAATATGCGATGCATCATCATCACAATTAATTAATTTATTCGTGTCATCTTTGTAAACTTCATAATCTGCATCATTCCCCCTCTCCTCAAAAGGATTCGTCCTCAAATCATCACCTACATCAAAAGGAGAAAGATCAACAACATTGAATGTGGCACTAATGTTATGCTCACTTGGAAGATCTATTTTGTACGCATTGTCATTGATCCTCTCAAGAACCTGGAACGGGCCATCCCCCCGAGGATCCAACTTGGACTTCCTTTGTGCTGAAAATCGCTCCTTTCGCATATGCACCCACACCCAGTCACCTAATTCAAAAATAATTCGTCGTCTTCCTTTGTTTGCCTTGGATGCATATTGCTCATTCTTCTTTTCAATGTTTTGCTTAACACGCTCATGAAGTTTTTTATCCAGTTCAACTTTCTTATCTTCATCCAAACTTGCCCTAGCACCAATAGGTAAAGGTATTAAATCCAAAGGAGTCAAAGGATTAAATCCATAAACTATTTCAAATGGAGAATATGTTGTAGAAAAATGCAAACTTCTATTATGGGCAAATTCAATGAAAGGTTCAAATTCTTCTGAATGATGGTTTTAAGCAATTGAGTCAATGTTTGATTAATGACCTCTGTTTGTCCATCAGTCTAGGATGATAAGTTGTAAAAAATAGTAACTTAGTTCCAAGTTTTCCCCACAATACTTTCCAAAAGTAACTAAAAAATTTTACATCTCTATCTGAAATAATACTTTTGGGTACACTATGAAGACACACAACTTCTCGAAAGAACAAGTTAACAATATAAGTGAACATCATCTGTTTTATGGCAGGGAATGAAATGTGCCATTTTAGAAAATCAGTCAACCACAATAAATATGGAATCTCAACCTTTCTTGGACATTGGTAAACCCAAAATGAAATCCATGGATAGGTGAACCCATAGATTATCAAGTACAGGCAAGGGTGTGTAAAGTCCATTAGGTGAAACCTTGGATTTAGCCTTTTACAGATGATACAACGGTCACAAACATGTTCCACATCTCGTTTCATCCTAGGCCAAAAAAAGTGTTCTTGTAAAACTGCTAAAATTTTTGACACCAAAGTGCCCCATTAATCCTCCCCCATGAGATTCCTTGACAAGTAATTCTCGTATAAAACTTGCTCGTATACACAACTTGTTCTCTTTGAACAAATAACCATCAACTCTATAAAATTTTCCAAAAGCTCCCTTTTCACAAACATGAAAAATATCACTTAATTCATGATCGTTGGCTTACAATTCCTTAACATCCTCGAAACCTAATAAACGTGTATTTAAAGAAGTAAGAAGAGCATACTTTTGAGATAAAACATCAGCAATTACATTCTCCTTTGCTTGTATTTTTCAACGTATGGGAAGGTTTCAATAAATTCTAGCCATTTAGCATGCCTTTTGTTCAACTTACGTTGACCTTTGAGATGCTTCAAAGATTCATGATTTGTGTGGATGACAAACTCTTTAGGCCATAGATGATGTTGCCCTGTCTCTAAGGCCCTCACAAGTGCATCGTCTTTGTCATAGGTAGGATAATTCAATGCAGCCCCATTTAGCTTTTCACTAAAATATGAAATAGGTCGCCTTTCTTGCATCAAAACAACACCTATACCAACTCCCGAGGCATCACATTCAATCTCAAAACTTTTATTGAAATTAGGTAATGCCAACCAAGGTGCGGAGCATAAATGTTCTTTAAGAACATTAAAAGCATGCTCTTGCTCTTTGCCCCAATGAAAAGTAATATATTTTTTAATAACTTCAATTAGTGGTGCAACAAGTGTGCTAAAATCCTTCACAAAACGTCGATAAAAACTTGCTAACCCATAAAAGCTTCTTACCTCAGTGATGCTTTTTGGTATTGGCCAGTCCTTTATTACCTTTATCTTCTCTTCATCGACCTCAATACCCTTTGCACTTACAACAAAACTGAGAAAAATAACCTTATCCATGCAGAAAGTACACTTTTTAAGATTCGCATACAATTTTTCTTTTCTAAGAACATCAAGGACACATCTCATATGACCCATATGTTCATTGAAATCTCTACTGTACACTAAAATTTCATCAAAATTTACCACAACAAACTTTCCAATAAAAGCACGCAAAACATGATTCATTAATCTCATAAATGTGCTTGGAGCATTAGTGAGTCCAAATGACATCACTAACCATTCATAGAGACCATGCTTGGTTTTGAATGCAGTTTTCCACTCATCTTCTTCCCTCATTCTACTTTGATGATAACCAGATTTCAAATTAGTTTTGGTAAAGATAGTAGAGCTATGTAACTCATTTAAAATATCATCTAAGTGAGGAATAGGATAGCGATACTTTACTGTAATATTATTCACAGCTCTGCAATTAACGCACATTCTCCAAGATCCATCCTTCTTAGAAACAAGAAGTACGTGCACAAGGACTCAAACTCTCTCGAATTTGTCATTTGCTCATGAGATCTTCAACTTGCCTTTGAAGTTCTTTTGTCTCCTCCGGATTACTTCTATAGGCTGGACGATTTGGAATTGCAGTTCCCGAAATGAAATCAATCTGATATTTTATACCTCTTAAAGGTGGTAAACCATTAGGAACTTCCTTTAGAAACACATCTTCAAATTCTTGCAATAAAGAGATAACAACACTTGGAAGAGAAGGGTTAAGGTTGTTTGTTATCAAACAAACTTCTTTGTACAAAAGTACAAATAATGGTTGTTTTGTAAAATAAGCAACCCTCACTTCACTCTCTTTTGCATAAAAGTTGACTCTTTTCTTTTCTCCTTTTTTTGTTTCTTCACTTTCTTTTTCTTTACTCTATTTTTCATTTTCTTTTTCCTCTATTTCTTTTTTTTTTAATTTTCTTCTCATTCTCTTTTTTATTTCTCTCTCTTTCCATTCCTTTTTTCTCTTGTTTTTTCACTTTCATTTGTTTTTCCATGTTCTCATTTTTCAACTTCAATTGGTCTTCAAAGATCTGCTGAGGAGTTAATGGTACAAGAGTAATTTTTGATTATCTTTTACCAATGAATACCTATTCCTAAATCCATCATGTATCACCTTTCGATCAAGTTGTCAAGGCCTCCCCAAAAAATATGACCAGCATGCATAAAAACTACATCACATAGTACTTCATCATGATATTTCCCAATTAAAAAAGAAACCAAAACTTGCTTGTTGACTCGCACTTCCCCACAATCATTCAACTACTGCAACTTGTATGGTCCAGGGTGTTTAAGAAGAGGTAAGTTTAATTTATCCACTAATGTAGTGCTTGCAACACTTGTGCAACTCCCACCATCAATAAGCATATTACATACCTTATTGTTTATATGACAACGAGTATGAAATATGTTCTCTTGTTGTTCCTACAAGTCATCTACTTTGATCTGAGAATTCAAGACATGCCTCGTTACAAGAGATTTGCCTTCTGTTAGATATTGGATGTCATCATCACTTGCATTCTTAAATGAAAACAATGAATCTTCGCTCTCACTTTCTGTCTCCACTCCACCATAATCGTGCAGGATCATTATCCTTTTGTTTGGACATTGTGAAGTGATATGTCTAGTTCCCAAACATTCAAAACATTTAATATCTGTATTTCTAGAGGGTTGGGAAGTAGGTTTACCTTTGTCTTTCACAGAAACTTTGATGGTGCCTTTGGATGTCTCCTTGGAAATAGTTTTATCATCCTTCTTCCAATTTGATCTCCAATAAGAACCAGAAGCTAAGGTAGACTTTGAAGCCCGCTTATTTTTCAATCTCCTTTCTACCTTTATCGCCATGTGCACCATCTCTTCTAGCTCAACATAATGGTGAAGATCTACAGCATCAACTATCTCCTGGTTCAACCCTTTTAAAAATCGAGCCATTGTTGCTTCTCGATCTTCCTCCACATTAGCCCTTATCATAGCCACCTCCATATCTTTATGATATTCCTCAACACTCTTTGACCCTTGTGTAAGGCTTTGTAGTCTTTGATAAAGCTCCCTGTAATAATGACTAGGAACAAACTTTTTTCCTCATTAAAGCTTTCATTTCTCTCCATGTTTTGATAGGTTACTCTTGTTTTCTCCTTCTATTGGTGACTTGCTAATCCTACCAGATGATTGCATAATCTGTAAACTCAATTACTGCCAATTTTACCTTTTTTGTTTCTTGAGTAATTATGACAATAAAAAATCAAATCAATTTTTTTCTCCCACTCCAAATAAACTTCTGGGTCAATTTTACCTTGGAAAGGTGGAATCTTCATCTTAATGTTCCCAAAATTCCTATCAATCCCATCTCTACTTCTAAGGTGATTTTGTTGGAAACCCCTCCCATGCCTAACTCCTCTATATCTATTTCTACCTAGTTCAACTTCAGATTCATAATCATCTTCATCTCCACTAATAGTTTCATCTTCATCAACATCTCCATCCACATGTATAGGATGATGCCTTGCACACCCTCTTAGATTATGATCTCTTTGAGGTCGTCCTTATAAAGTTTGAAGCTCTGCAGCTTGCCTATCTATTTTATCTCTAAAATCACCCGATACCACATTTAAGCATTCGAATTGTTATTGCATGGCAGATATCATAGACACAAAATCTTGTGGTTCTTCCTTGTTAGATGATGATTCATTTGTTTTTGACGTTTTCATTAGATGACCTGCAAGAAAATGTTAGTAAAAAGAAACCTCTCACACTAATGTTCACTTTTTTCTTTCTTTTGGAAAATTGCTCACACTCTTCCCCCTCGTAGCTTTCTCCTATAGCTCTTTAAGGAACTAATCAAACCTAATAAAGAATTAACTTAATCTTGTAGAGTTTATGTTAACAGTTAGGATATGAAAAAGAAAGGAATGAAATAATTTCTAGGAAAATGGTTCAAAAGAAAGAACAACAATTAGATACAAGATCGAATAACTGAGAACCAATCAAGATTATAGCTTTTGATATAAACACAAACACTTTCACAATAATAACTCCTCTTGCATAAAAACAATTAGCAAATACACTATTTTTTCCTTTTTGTTTTTGCAGAATTCACAATTTTCTTTTTCAGAAACACCTCTTTTCTTTTTAATATTCAAGAGTAATGAAAAGAAAAGAGAATTGAACAAGAAGGAAATAAGGAATAAAAAGATGAAAGAGGATGACGAATAAAAGAAAACTGATGAACAAAAATGAAGCAATAAAAATATGAAATGAAATTTAAGAAACAAAAAGATATAACCTGATTTTAGAGGTAAAGCTCTGATACCAACTGATGCAGACTCGCTAGGAATTAGATCCTAAGAACCCCCATTCAAGGTAGTATGCTCATCCCAAGAAAGCTAAAATCAGATTTAATGATCCACTTGAACCCTTGAATAACAAAGAAACAAGAACCCAAAGTGTTAAGCCCCACAGGTTGATCAATTTCTGATAAGTCTAGAAAATTTTAATGAAGAACATTAGAAAAAGCCTCTCTCAAATCTGAAAGCCAATTTATACAAATCTTGGGTGTAACTCCAGGGAATACAAAAAGTCACAAAATAAATAGTTATTAACTTACACATGAGAAATGAAGACTCTACACTAACTGACACTTAATGCATATTACAACTCCACTAGTAACTCTTATGGACAATGCATTAACTCCAATCAGAAACACACTATTGCATAGTTATTACACCTTGAAGACCGAAATGTTTGACATAAAAGACCAATAACACATAGGAAATTAACTAATTTCGTGCAACCTCTAATAATAACCAATAAACCAACTTTATCATCTCAAATTAATGAGATTATGACTTAAATTATTTTGTCCACACATGCATTTCTACTAGAGCTTTTTTTTATTTCTTATAGTTTTGACTATCTTGTACTTGGATAACACTCATAGCTCCTTTTGATTTATCCAAGCCCATATTAAAGTTGCCAAAACCATTAATACCTTGTTTGATCCAAATGTCTTGAACCAGTCCAAGTAGTGTTTCTTTAAGTCTTTGGGCACAGGCCCTTGTAATCCGGTCCTCTTGGAATATGCAAAGCATCATCATCACTATTAATTAATATATTTATGTCATCTTTGCCAACTTCATAATCTGCATCAGTACTCTTCTCTACTTTATATATAGTTGGGTCCGATTTCCTTGAAATTCATACTAAAATCTTAATTCTAAGAATCAATCTTCAACCTAAAATATTTAAATAAAATGTTATTTTCAGTGTTTTATGGCATTTTCTAGTGTTTTTAAGTCTTAACTTACATAAATTTGTAATTTAGGCAATTTACATAAAGTAGTGCATTGCTCACTAGTTTTAGTGCACTATTGTACCTTTTTCACACATTAGACTTGGCCAGTGCAATTTCAACCATGAAGAGTCATAATTAATGACTTTTGTTTGCTATTTGTTTGATAGTTTGATAATACTAAATGCTCAATCATGTATTGCATATGCATTAAATTATGTCATAAATCACATACCGTGCACATAAAATCATAATTGTATGCACACTAGTGTATCTTGCCCTAAACTCCACTTTTTGGGTGATGTATTCCAAAGATTTTAACTTGAACTTTTTTTTTATGATTTGAGGACCCTAATGAATTCGTTTTGACACAATATGGGGCTGATTCTTAGTACTATAACTTAGATGAAAAGTGAAGTGAAGGGAAGAAGAAAATGATTGCATGAATAAGTAGATTCTTGGGATGTCTTGAAGGTTTCCAATTCAAGGTTTATTAGCTTGATTTTGAGATGCGTTGGGGTTGATTTGTGTTGGTTTTTTCTTAAACCAAAAGTGAAGAAAATAGTAGGAGAAGATGATAAAAAGAAAATAAAAATAGAAGGATGTGAAGAAGGGGAGAATGGATAACATCTTTGGAAACTCTTGATAGTGATTCTTTATGTCTTGATTGGGTGTCATGGAGGCTATTGAATGAGGCTTTTATTGTAGGCACTTTGTTAAGAATTAAACAAAGGAAGAAGGGTTAATAAGAAGAAAAGAAATAAGAAAATAACATGATGATGATGATGATGAGGTATGATGTGATGTCTTGTGGGATTTGATTAATGGAAGTTTGTGAGAGATTGGAACAATTGTTGGTTTCCTTGGTGGATTAAAGAAAATGAGAAAGAGCAGAAAAGGTAGTTGACAAGAGAAAAGAGAGGGGAGAAAACTGATTTGGGTGAAGGAAAGAAGAGAAAAGTTGTGAAGATGGTGAAGAACTGTGGAGGGCCTGATTCTACTTGGGATCCTTATCGTATGTGGATTGCAAGTTTGAATTGGTCTTGAATATGGGAAGATATGTGGTCGATTTTGTTTCAAATTCCTATATTTCCCTTTTGCACAAGATGAAATCTAGATGCATTCTAGCGCATGGAACATCCTATAGATAAAATAAACTTAGGTTTTGTAGTTGCTTCAAACTAACTAAAAAGATAAGAGTTTGAGTTTTACTAGGCCTATCAAAGGTAGTGCCACTTTATGGGTGATTCCATTGTTTATAGGTTATCCAATTAAGTGATATTCAAGCCCACATTGTTAGCCATACGTTACTTTCTCATTGCACAAGCTCTAGGCCCTCAAATCCTCACATATAGATTAATCTGCACCATCAATTTAATAATTTCTTAATGAGCTCTCTGATGGCCTGAGATTCAATCTCAATCATCCATTTGATCTCTTGATCTCAAAATTTTTTGAATTTTTGAAGGTATTGCAATCTATCCCTCTTAAAATAAATTTTGTACTGGAAATCTAAAAAGGAAGTTACCTTTATTGTATGCCGCTTAATGCCATTTTGATTAGGGGCTCTTTGTAAAGAGATGTGGGTACTTGGTTTGTACGTCGTTTTCCAACTCTTAGATTGTCTCTTTCATGTCATAATGCCTCTAAAGGACCTTAAATAGAGAAATGTTCTTGGTCCTCAAACTCCCTACCTTGTGACCTAGGATTTTAACTCCATCATACGTGGCATCATCTTGCACCACTATCTCCTCCTAGTAAATAATATGAAAGATATTTGGCATCTACTTTTCAACATCAATACATGAAACACATTATGAATCGAGGACATCCGCTTTGGTAGATCTAACTCATAAGTACATTTACTGACCCATCCGATGATGATGAAGGGTTTGATGAACCTTAGTGATAGCTTTCCCTTACATCTAAATCCTTGAATACCTATTTAAGAATTGACCGTCAAAATACTCTAGCACCCTTTTAAGACCTTAAAGGTCTTCTCCATTTATTAGCATAACTTGTAATACCCCAAAATTTTTGAAAATATTCAGAATAAATTATTAAAAAATATTAAAATAGAATAAAATTTAATATACATACATATAGAAAAAAAATTGTATAGAGGATAAAACTAATTAACAAATGCTAGTGAAATTGACTCATAAAATAAGTCCAATATTTACTAATAAGAGGTGATACATTACGCATAAAATATTAAAAAAATTATCAAATTAGAATTAATTAGATTAATTGACAAGATGTAAATAAAGGGATTAAGCTCTGGGCTCAACGACTGTACGGCTAAATATGATATGCACATGTGTTAAGTATGTGGGACCGGGAGTAAAGTAATCAAACAACATGGGAGCGTGGTAATATCCCTAGGGGATGTCCCATGGAGAATGGATAAGTTTGAAATTAAATAGAAGTTAAATGGGATTAAACATATCTTCAGTGATCTCATCCAAGTCTAACTCCTCAAACTAATCCAAAAGTAATCCAAATCCTATCCTAGATATGAGGCACCACTTGGAGATTGGTTGCTAAACAATCTCCATGATTTTGAAACCTTAAATTTATATGTTAACTTGTCACTAATTCTCCCAAATTTGGCTAATAAGAGAATAAGTTAAAAAACAAAAAAAAACAAAAAAAACAAAAAACAAAAAACAAAAACAAACCAAAAATTGCACTATTCTTTACGTTCACACAACTATCTTTCTTGTTGAAGCATTTTTCTATATTTCTTTCTTTTTCTTCAACCATTTTCGTAGGCCAAGAGAACATCCCTTTATTATCTTAATTTTCTTTTTAGCCTTTTTTTTTCTTTCTTATTCTTTCCTCCTTAAGTTCTCCTCACATTCAAAATAAGGAATTGAGACCAAGGTTACAAGTGGTTGTTCCCATCTTGTCTATCTTTCAGAATTTTAGTATAATTGGATCAATCAAAATTGAACGACAAAAATTAAAGCACGAGGTATAATACTACACACTACATTCTTTGCAATTTTATTTTCATATCTTGTTTTATATTAGATCTATATGTTTTAGATAGGAAATCAATTTGTTAGCAATTAGAATACAATTATCTAGCTTATATGCTTTGTGACACCTCCCTCGGACCCCCCGGACCAGGACCCGAGTCCACTCGTGCGCGTGTCACGTGGGGCCAGTGCTTCTACTAGCGCTCCCATCAGCTCTCTACTGTGCGCGCGGGACTCTCGATCTCTCTGAGGGGCCGATCCGCCGGCAGTCTGGGGTTGCCAACCTTTTTCTACACGCTAAACCCAAGTCTCAATTTTCAGCAAATGAGAAAACTATTTAAATCCTTATAAACATGCTACTATGTTTATCGATGAATATCAATATCAGAAAATAGTTTCCAATACTTCACCGGATTTTTCACAGTAATTATCAATAATGGAAAGCAAATCTCTGCAGCGGAAACCATCAAAACACAACCCATCTATCAGGGTTCAAGTATAACCATCATATACATGATGATAGTTTCTGAAAGTAACATCATAAAATTCATCTCAAAACTGTGATCAAAAATAGGCTCACCGAGCCAAAGTTCCATTAACATTTCTAAAATATACAACAGTTTCCAAAAGGAAATACTTGGCCACACGGCCTGTTCAAAATTTATACATGATCAGTGAAAGTGACACCAAAACTCGTGCACAAGTCCAACAGTGATCTCCCAGCGAGATCACTAAACCAACCCTAGATCACAGTCGACTAGGATACTCCACCTCCGCGAGTACCTGTGAAAGATAATGGGGTGAGCTCAAGAGCCTAGTGGATCATCCCTACACATCACTAGCATTATATAAACCAGAAATCCAAGACATGCACACACTTTCATTACATTAAGCGTTTCACACAGTTATTTGTTTTGTTGTATCCTA
>JAJIYU010011861.1:0-14978 GCA_030144865.1 Tinospora cordifolia
TAAATGCATATTATACTAAATATGAGTAAATACACTACATTTTCTATTATATTAATGCACATTATACATAAAATACGTATAATATAATTAATCTGCTATGCAACTAACAGGTGTATTTGTCTTATTTCCTTGATACGATACCCATAAGAGAACACCAAGGATTAAGCCTTTTAGCCCAAATTAACAACTGATAAACAACTAAATGTTTTAATCGCCTAATGCATGTCAAGTGTTTGCATGTTTGATATTTTGACCTGAATAATATTATGGATGTACCATGTATGATCCACTGGGTTCTTGAGCTCAGCCCACCCTTTCATTTTAGGTGATATTTGAAGTTGTTCTTGTTGATAGTACTTCGAAGTACTATAGTAGCTGCAAACCTCATTATTGAAGTTGTTATTTGATTTTTCTTCAGTTGTTGAGTGCATTTAGTTTAGACTGGGTAGATACCCCTTCTTATTAGCCTTTATGTTAATGTTGGTTAGAATATGCTTTGGGCCACATGGGCTAGATTTTTAGATTTTATTTGAGAAACTTGTGATAAATTTTAATTGGTTCAATTATTGAATTTATGATTCTTATTAACTTTTGAACGGTCTCTAGTTGAGATAAATCTTGGTGAGTCCAAGAGTTCAACAATTTATTATATGTGATCTGGTATGTCTAGATGGTATAAAAGAGAAAATGAATGTAAGAAAAGTAATGTCCTGGTTCTTGGTAGATGACATGCATGCCGACATTTAATGGCACACCTCTCCATGCATGACAGATGTGACAGAAATGAGGGACTGAGAACTAGGGTGTTACAAGTTTTGAATGTTGTCCTATAAGCCCATAGTGCATCATCAAGTTTCTTTACCCACTGTCTTCTGAAGGATTGCCTTGATCTCTCGATTAGAAACCTCTGTTTGCCCATTTGTTTGAGGATGATAGGGCAAAACTACTTTGTGTCACACACCATATTTAGTGAGAAGGTTGCTAAATAGGCAGCTACAAAAATGTGTGCCTTCATTACTCACAATAGCTCTAGGTGTGCCAAATCTAGAAAAGATATCGCCGGCCAAGAATTTTAGTACTACTTGAACATCATTCTTTATTGTAGCCATAGCTTCCACCCACTTAAAGACATAATCAACAACCAATAATATATATATATATATATATATATATATATATATATATTGCTTCCCATCAGATGGCAAGAAGGGTCCCATGAAGTCAATGCCCCACACATCAAATAGTTCAACCTCTACAAAGAATTCAGAGGCATTTCATTCTTCTTAGAGATATTACCTTGTTTTTGGCATGTTTTACATGTCTTCACGAATTGGTAGGCATCTTTAAGCATAGTGGGCCAAGAAAATCCACTCTCAAGAACACATTGGGCAGTTTTATAGTGACTATAGTAGTTGAGGAACGATGTTAATAATCATAAAACCAACCAATTGAAATTGATTGAAATTTAATTAAGGCATTTTTTAGTTATTTGTTTTATTTTATTTTTTAGCTTAATTGAATACACTTGATCTTTTTGTTTGCTTGTGGTGTATCAGGTTTTGGATGAGCAGAGATTCTCTTAGGTTGAATGATCAAGATATGTTAAAGACCATTAGGCAAATTTAGTTGGAATCTAGAAGTCATATATCTGATATGGCTGAAAGTGGAAGATCAGTTGTTGGGAAGGATGGTGAGGCACCATTACAGGATTTATTTAAACCCATGCTGAATAATAATTATTCCAGGGTTGCCAAAACTCCCATCAATGCTAACAACTTTGAGTTGAAGCCCTCTTTGATTACTATGGTGCAACAACAACAGTTGGGGGTTTAGTTACTGAGGATCCAATGGCACATCTAAATTCTTTCATGGAAATCTGTGACACTATCAAGATGAATGGTGTAACTGAGGATCAGTTGAGATTGAGGCTTTTCCCTTTCTCTTTGAGGTATAAAGCATGAATATGGCTACAGACTCTCCTACCAGGTAGCATCATCACCTGGAAAGAGATAAGACAGAATTTTCTACAAAAATATTTCACTCCTATGAAGGTTTATCAACTCAGGGGAGCGATCAACTCGTTTAAGCAGTCAAACTTTGAGTCTCTCTACAAAGCTTGGGAGAGGTTCAAAGATCTATTGAGAAGATGTCCTTAACATGGCTATCTCCTGTAGTTCCAGATTCAAATGTTCTTTGGTGGTTTAACACCACCTACTAGAGCCTAGGTTGATTCAACAGCAAGAGGCTCTTTGATGGAAAAGTCTACTACTGAGAGTACTCAACTTATAAAAAAACATGGCTACTAATGCTTATGGTCATGGGTCAGAGAGAGGATTTGTTGAACGGGTTAAATTACACCAAGTGAATGATACCACAGCCCTACAGGCCCAGATTACTTCTATGACCTACCAAATGAATTTGTTGACTGAGAAGCTTGGTAATGGCCAAATTCAACAACAATAGATTCAATTTATTTTGGTCATAGCCGAAGATCATAAAGCTCTTTATACTAACGAAGCATCCATAGAGTAGTTAAATGCTATGAATCGGTTCAACAATTACCAAGGTTGGCCTCAAGGGTATAATGTGTCAAAATATTATTAGCCAAGGATCCACAATCATAGAATTTCTCTTATGATAGCAATAGAAATGTCTAGCAAGCCCCACTATGTTATGCTCCATAGCAAAGCCTACATGACAAGAAACCATCTTTGGAAGATAAACTAGATGAGATTTTGAATATGCAAACACACTTCTTCAAAGAATTGACAGGGAGAGTGGATAAAAATGACAGTAAAGCTTCTGGGTTAGAGGTTCAGAAGGGGAACATTAATGCCACAATAGAACTTCAAACTCAGATGGAATAGATAGCCTAAGCACTTTCTAGCTAGTAGCGAAGTTCCTTATCCAGTGATTCTCAAGTAAACCTAAAGGAAAGCTACAAAGCAGTCACAACTAGAAGTGGTAAAGAAATACAAAGTCCATCCCGCCCATCTAACCCCACTTTTATAATTGAAGAAACTGAAAGTTCTTAAAAAACTACATCACCACAATCAACAGAGATCGAACAAAGTGAGTCTAAACAGAAAGCAGATGTAAGACATTCAGGCATAACTATTCAAGATCGTAAACACCTTGAGCCTCCAGCATTACTCTTTCCCTAGACATTCTAAAAAAAGAAATTGGATGAACAGTTTGCAAAGTTCTTGGAAATGTTCAAGAAAATTCATATAAACATCACCTTTGGAAATATATTACAACAGATGCCTAACTACACCAAGTTCATGAAAGAGATTATGTCTAGGAAGCAAAAATTGGAAGACTTAAAAATCATAAAGCTTACTAAAGGATGCAATGTTATCCTATAGAAAAAGCTTCCTTAAAAATTAATAGATCCAAGGAGCTTCACTATTCCATGTAACATTGGCTCAGAAATCTTTGAGAAAACACTTTGTGATTTGGGGGAGACCATCAACCTCATGCCTATGTTAGTATGCAAAAGATAGGGAATGTCGGAGATCAAGCCTACCACTATTTCTCTTCAACTTGCTGATAGATCTTTCACTTATCCACATGGAATCACTGAAGATATTTTAGTAAAGGTAGACAAGTTCATCTTTCCGATAGACTTCTTCGTTCTAGATATGGAAGAAGATGGGGAGATTCCACTGATTCTTGGGAGGCCATTCCTAGTTCCAAGCTATGCACTGATTGATGTACACAAGGGTGAGCTCACTTTATGGGTAAATGAAGATAAAGTGGTTTTCAAACTATACAATTTTATGCAATTCCCTAGTGATCTACATGAATGTAAGAGAATTGAGGTGATAAATTTTTGCATTGTTGAAGTGGTAGACAAATTAAGCTCTCAAGATGGTATAGTTGGGTGGATTTCTTGCTCTATTTCCTCTTCCACCCCATGACTAAAACTTAGAGAGTAAATGTTCTAGCTTTGGAAGCCTTAATACTTGAGCCTACTAACACATATATTCCTTTGCCTGATCCCACCCAATCTGAAAATCTCCAAGATGTTCCTAAGCCCATTGACTTAAAGCCCCTTCCTGATCATTTAAAGTATGCCTATTTGGGTAAAGCACTAACCTTGTTAGTCATTATTTCTTCTTCCTTAACATCTATTCAAGAAGAAAAACTATTATGAGTGTTTTGGGAATATAAGTCCACCACTGGGTGGACAATTGAAGACATACCGGGTATTAGTCCAACTATCTGCATGCACAAGATTCTAATAAAGGAGCCTCATAAACCTACAATAGAGCATCAACAAAGGCTAAATCTTATTATGAAGGGGGTGATGAAGTGGCTCAAAGTAGGCATTATTTATGCTATTTCAGATTCACAGTGGGTCAATCCTATTCATCTGGTGCCAAAGAAGGGAGGAATCACTGTGATAAAAAATGAGAAGGGCGAGACCATCGCTTCTAGAACTACTACAAGGTGGTGAGTTTGCATTGAGTATAGAAAATTGAATAAATCCACCAGAATAGACCTCTTCCCTTTGCCATTTGTGGATCAGATATTAGACTAGATTGCAGGGTATGACTTCTATTGCTTCTTAGATGGGTAATTAGGTTACAATCCGATAGTTATTGCTCTAGAAGATTAAGAAAAGACTACTTGTATTTGTCCATTTGGCTTATGCAATGCCTTGACAACGACGTCAAAAACTTGTTGAGATCACTACAAGTGTACATAATCGTAATAATAATATATGGTAAATAACTAAATATCATCCTCAGGGAACATTTTAGGTCTAACAATTCAAATCCCAATCTAATTTTAGTGTTAATTTTATTAAGGCTTCAGATCAAGGTTTGGATGCTTCAAGCAAAAATCAAACTGAAAACAAACAATTTTTGGTTTTAACGTATTCTCCTTTAATTCTTATTTCAATAAATCTAATTCCTATTTTTGTAGGTTATGACACTTATCATTAAAATCCTCTCTCGAGGCACCTTAATACTTATTCGTCTCTTCCCTAATATCTCCTCTCGAGGCATACAATTAACAAACTAATGCAATAAACATAGCAATCATGTGCAACTTCCTATAGAATCAACAATTTTTCGATCAATTGGTCCTTCTAAGTCTATACTTTGATTATTCAATTGTTAAACCTCTCTCTCGACTTAGTGTAACAATCTGAAATCAATTTATTTGTTGTAAGTAAAAAAAAATGCAATAATTACACAAAGTATAAAGCCAAACCCCGGAAAAGATTAATCAAAATAAATATCAAAGGTTCCTATAATCAAAATTACATCTTCGAAATAAAAATTACTTAGCCTGATATCATGTAGAAATCACCAAATAAAGATTTCAACGATTAGAAGATCATGCTCTCGTTGCGACCTTGTTCTTCATTTTCATCTCTTTTTTTCTGTACTTATGCTCTGGTTGTCAACAACAATAAGAACCAACAACAGAATAATAAAAAACCTAATATATGTTCCTATTTATATATAAGTCTCAAAGAACTCGTAAAACACACTTAATTAGCCCTCAAATGTGACCTTAATCGCAATACTACGATACAGAACCGCAGTCATTTTGTTACACAAAAAATTTGAATATTTCATGCACAATTGCTAATTTCTATCGCACTAATGTGGTACTACAATGCATTATCACGATAGTGTCGCATGATTTTGCGTTCCCCATTATTTTGCAGCATTGTTTTGTGTTAGATGAATGGCCTTCCTTGCTATTGGACCAAATCTACTATTGGGCTACCTGCTTCCTTGCTGTTGGGCTTGTTACATGTGCAAACATTTACAGGTTTGAGTCCACAGTAATGACCATCTTCTGCTTTTGTTTAATGTTTTTTATTTATATTGGCATGTGTATCTTTGCCACTTAAGTTGGACTTGCATGAACCACTGAAAACCTTTTTTGAGCATTATATCACAAGTATCAACACATAAAAACCTTATTGCAATTCCTTAATTATGAATAAACATGCACTACTAATATAAATGACCATGCTTCATTATACACAAATATGTCCTATTTCCTACAAAACCCATGCAAAACATGTACTATATACATATAATAATGTTCGTGTGCAATCCAACTAACAAGTGTTCCATTAATTTTGTACATAAAAATGTATACATAATCATTTTCATTTTCATTCACATGTCATGTTCGTGAACTAGGGCATCATATTTCATATATAAATAATCTCCTAGACGCACCAGGTCACATCCTACCAAATCATATAAGTGAATAAATAAGATAACATGAACAATAAAAATTTTGGTTCCCTTGTCGTATTCCAAATATTAAATTAAACAATAAAATAACTAATAACTCTCTAGGCCCATACGTGAACTAAAAACCATAAATAAACTTATATTCAAAAATCACTTCAACTGTAAAGCCTACTACTACTAGAGGATAATGCAATACCCCATTTTCCAAACCACAAACGATCCCATAATGATCTCATACATAATGATGTGTGTATATTCAATTTCATTGTTTCCACATGTCACATTTGAAAACCTAGGGCATTACTATTACAATACCATAAACATAATATCTTGGATACATCAGGTCACATTTCACAATCCCATGTAGATAAATAATTCAATTAACACTAACAGTTAAAAATCTAGGATTACATGCTAGTTCAAAGGAACATAAAAAAAAAACAACTAATATTTGGCCCAATAGCCAAACTCCAACTAGTAAATAAAATTAACATATAAACAAATACGATGGGTCACATGCCCAACAAAGATAGAAAATAAATTTCTATTCCTATAATGCCCTCGACAATGAGGCATACTACTACTAAGGAATGACTCAACAATATTCGTCAACACAAGCATCTTCAATGATTACCTGAAAAATAAGAGTGGAGTGAGTTCAAGAGTCAGTGAATCATACACAATACATTTCAGGCATTATCAAGTCAAAATACAGAACATGCACACACTTATCAAACACTGGTCAATTATTTTGGGTTGTCATTAATATCAAAATGATTCTCCCTGGTGTCCCTCTATGGTCTGGGATATCATCCACAAGTAATGCCCAAAGGTTGGTTACTTATTCAGGACCCTAACAAGGGAGTGAAGTCATCTGTGACCCTCAATCCCATCTCACCACTATCACGGTTATGATAGTAGTATCAATATCAAGAAAAAGAAATGGCCGAAGCCAAGTCTGGGTTAGGGACATCCATAATGACATCTAATGGTTGGTCATCGTTCCGATATGTAGTTAAAATCTTTATTCCTCTAATTTTAAAGTAATAAACAATCTTTGATTTCTAGCATGTTCTTCATCTCATCATTCAAGGATATACGAAAGAGTGTGAGAACAAGTAATCGCGCTTAAGGTCACACAGATCATGTTAATCAACATACGATCTACACAACATATTATTTTGAAGTGATGTTCCTCATAGTTTGAGTTATACAACATGTTAGCAATCATAATTCATTCATGCATCAAATCCAACAGTTTATAGTTTCATCCTAGCATGCTTTTAGCATTCAATTAATATAAACAAACATCCATTCCATACTTAAAACTTTGATAATACTAAAGAGCACGGTAATCATCTCTACCTTGACAGTTAATTCCCTTAAATTCTTGTGTTGTTTTTCCAACTCGTATCGAGTTCTCAATCTTTAAAGATTGGAACCATTAGTCTTAGAAACTGAAGTATTCATCTCTACTTCTAAATCATAATTTATGATTCTCTACCTAATACAGTGATCATTGTGCAAGTGATAGGAAGTTAAGAGGGTTAAAGTATAAATTGGTTTCTGAATACCGTAGTAGTGAAGGATGTTACCACGATAATCAAAATGAAAATAAAAAAGACAATGAAGAAACACTACAGTACCACGGTAACCAGAATGAAAATAAAAGAAGACGAAAGAGAAAAATTGTAGTATCGCCATAGTAAGGGGCATTATCACGATAACCAGAATGAAAAATACAATGAAAACAAGGAAGAAAGGATATGGTACCACAGTAGTGTGGATCAATACCACAGTAACCAAAATGGATACAGACATTCGTGTATGATTTTCCTTATCTGGTTTTTCTATGTTCCTAACCCCCTAATACCTTAAATCTCAATGTCAAAGAACGAGCACTAGGCCTTATATTAGATTGTAAACATTATACCTTGACAACTTGCTCAAAAAGTCTTGTTGATGATGTATATTTCAACAGAGGCTTCTTGAATACTTTTGGAACAATTTTAGAATCTATTCTTGATGTTGGGAATGATCCTAAGTCCCAAGGACAGGTGATGGGTAATTTATTCTCAAGAGGATGTAGAAAAGAATCATAGATCATTGTTTAGAACATCATGTTACCTTGTGAATTAGCCTGAAGAGGATCTATATAATGAAATATCTAGCTTTTTGTGTAGTTTTCTTTGTTATTCTTCTCTTGTTAACTTGTGAAACGATTTGGGAGATGAAGAGAAGAGAGAAATCGAGTAGGAGAGCAAGGCAAGTTGGGAAATCATTTCATTATTTATGAGAAAGGAAGGGAGGCGCCAAGTTTTTTGTTTGGATAGATTTGGGAGTCTTTGTGAGATGATGTTGAGTGTATCTAGGAGTCATTGTTGTTATCTTTAGTAGAGTTTCATTTTGATCTAAATTTGTTATCATTTAATCTCTTTCGGTTGGCAATTTTGATTGAATCACGTGTTTAAGAAAATGCAATGTTTATGCAGAAGGTATGCACGATTGTGGTAGTGTGACACAATACCATGGTAGTTAAATTTAATTTTTTTTAATTACTTATAATATTTTGAACTATTATAGATAACTTGACCATACTCTTAAGCACGAGCATCTTCACCACTTATCAGAAAAATAAGAAGTGGAGTGAGCTTAAAGAGCCTAGTAGATTATATATAATACATCTCAAGAATTATTCAAATCAAGATACAGAACATGCATATCTTTATCAAACATTAGACGGTTCAATTGTTTTTCAATTGTCACTCAAACCAAAAGGGTTATCCTCGGTGTTCTCATCACGTAACCACATCTAACAGTAAATAGTAATAGACCAACCATATGGAGTTTAGGGACACACCCATCATCTAGTATTCCAAACTAGGAACACACCTACTATTCCATTCATTACAGTAGAGACTATTCCATATCTTTGAGAACACCCATGGTGATTAACTATAGACTCATTGTACCAGTACGTGGTTCAGTTTTTGGTTACAGTGATTTTAAAGTGACACTAAGTTTTTAAATTCCAACATGTTAACAATCTCATAATTAAAAACACAAACTTACACATAATATTTTTTTTTTCAAAACATGCAATCCATCAAACATAGAGTCATATAACATGTTATTCAACATATAGTTTATACTACATATTTTTAAAATGATATTTCGCATACATAGGGTCATACAACAAGCTATTCATCATATATCATACATTCATCAAATCCATCAAATCCAAAAATTTAATAATCACATACTAACATGTCCCTAAGTATTTAATTAAATAGACAAACAATCACATTCTATATTTAAAATTTAAATAATATGGAAGAGTAAGGTATCACTTCCATCTTTTCAATGCAAATCTTCAAATCCTTTTCTAGGTGCACTGTAGTCCCGAATGTCGTGTCTTCTCAATCTAAAATATTTAAATTAACTTTTTTTAGTATTTGAACATCATCTAATATCTTGAATCATAAATTTAATGATTCTTTATAAAACATGATAAACAGTGCACCGTTCGCTTTTTTAGTGCATTTGATGTGTATTTTCGGCCCTATTCGGTTGTTGGACTTAATCCCCCTTTTTTTATACCATGCACACTCACCCTACAAATACTTTTTAGACCTTTATAAACCCTTTTAAGGCCATTAAATATTCAGTCATTATCAGCATGCGTCAAGTGCATGAAATCACAACCATTTTTATAACTACGTGCATATTTCCCTTATTTGATGCATATTGAACTATCCCACCCATTTCTAACCTCTTACACATGTTTAATCATCAATTTCTAGTGAACCACCTCGATTGGTTTTTGACATTTAGATGCATGGAATTACACTCAACCATTCCTTAATCATGCATATACACTAGTTAATTCATGTATACATGCCTTATTCGTGTGTTCTATCGTAATATCCAAAAATTAATGTCTTGTGCAACTAAATTCGTTATTTTTCCAGCAACCTAACTTGTTGGTTTTTCGATAAATAATGCACTATTTACATGATTTTGCCGTATTCATTACTACTCCCAACATATGACATACATGGTTATTGATTTTATACATATATGCATATTTGACTATTTCCCTTTATATAGACATGATTTCATCCAAGTTCTTGTGTTTCCTTAGACATTTAACATCCTATTACATTAGTTTAAGTGCTGGAACACAAAAAATAAGCATTAGAGTGAATTAGAGACTTTACACCTCATTCATATTATCTGAAACACATTGTTGATGACATATGCTTCAAAAGAGACTTCTCAGATCCTTTTTGAACTAATTTATGGTTCTGTTTTAATGGTGGAAATAAGAAAAAATCTCAAGAATTTTTTATGGGAAAGATAATCCAATCAAGAGGATGAAAAGAAGAGGAAACAAAAAAGAAGAAGATATAGTGTGGAATAGTACCTTGTGGGGTGAATTGTTGATGGTTCAATGTGTTGCTTCACTTTGGGTGGTGTTCCTCTATGGTTTAGGTTTGGGACTACAAGAAGGAAGGAGAAGAGCAAGAAGTCAGCTCCTAAGGTTGATAAAAGGGAACGCCAGGTTAGGATAGGATTGGGATCTGTATGGATAAGGATACGAGTAGATTTTTTTAGTATAATTAGGACTCCTTGTTATTATCTTAGTAGTTTTTAATCTTGATCCAAATTCTGCATCATCTAATCCTCATATGGCATGGAGATTTGGTTTCAAAGGGGCAATGTTGAATTTGAGTACATTTGGGACTTGGTTTTACATGTAAACATCATAAGTAAAATCTAGCACCTCCTTGTATATCTAAGTATACCTAATTTATTCCATTTTCTCCCTAATTTCTCATTTTATTTTATGTTTTGTGTGCCAACTTAAGTTTATTAATTCTATTTTTGGTTAATGGAATTTAAATTATATTTTTACTTAATTAACTATTTGATTTTATTTTTTTCCTATACATACATACACACACACACACACACACATATATATCTCTTTTTATAATTCTTCTAACAACTAAATTAAATTCATTTATTTATTTTATTAATTATTATTAATATTATTATTTTCAAATTATTACAAAAGCATTGGAAGAAAAAGGTTCATATACGTATGTGTAGATGACTTCTAGATTCACTTGGATGAATTTTTTGAGGGAAAAACTTTTGATACTTTCAAAAGTTTGTATAAAAAGATCTAAAATGAAAAATCTTGTATCATCCAAAAGATTCATAGCGTTCATGGTCATAAGTTTGAGAATCAAAAGTTATGGAAATTTGAAAGAAGCATGGGATCAATCATGAATTCTCAGCCCCTAAGACACCTCAACAAAATGGTATAGTAAAAAGGAAGAACGAGAGTTGGCAAAAAATGGCAAGAGTAATGTTACATGCAGCAGGTCTACCAACAAATTTCTAGGGTGATGTTATGAACACTACTGCATACACCATTAATGGAGTTTATCTCAAACTAGGGACCACTAATACTTTTTCTGAACTATGAAAAGGAAGAAAACTCAATATAAGTTATTTCCAAATATTTGGGAGTAACTATTATTTTCTCAATGACAAAGAATACTTGAATAATTTTGATACAAAGCGTGACAAAGGAATCTTCCTCAGGTATGCAATGGATAGCAAAACCTATAGAGTCTTCAACAACCATATCAATCAGTTATGGATTCCATAAATATGGTGATCAACAATCAAGGGAAGGATGAGGCAACGTATGAAGAAGACAACAATCAAGAACAAGATTCAGTAGTAACCGAAGTCATTGTCAAACCCACTATTAAAACAACGGGTGACACAAAAGATAATCTAGAAGATGAAACTAAAAAGGAAAGTCAAGACATGGGTGAACGAAGGAAGAAGATTGAGGGATATACCAAGAAGAGACTACAGAGAAATAGTATGACTGTCCTATTATGCCTCAACAATTGAACCAAAGAATGTCAAAAGAGCTTTATAGGATGAAATTTGGATAAATGCAATGCAAGAAGAATTGAAACAAGTTGAAAGAAGCCAAGTTTTAGAACTAATTCCATGACCTACTAATGTAAATGTGATGGGAGCAAAATGGATACTAAAAAAAGAAATGGATGAGCATGGGAACATTGCAAGAAACAAAGCAAGCCTAGTGGTATAAGGGTACATTTAGATCAATAGTAGTGATTTTGATGAAACCCTTGCACCTGTAGCAAGGCTTGAATGTATCAGAATACTTCTCATCATAACTTGTGTAAAAAGGCTCAAGTTGCAACAAGTGGATGTGAAGAGTGCTTTTCCAAATGGATACTTGAATGAGAGATCTATGTGGAACAACCAAAGGGCTTTGAAAGTTATGAATTCCCAAACCATGTTTATCATTTCAAGAAGGTTTAAAGGTATCCCTTCTCACTATTAAGAACTTGAATTCAAACCGTCCTTATTTGTTTGGATGCTTACTACCCATAATGCGACAATCTATCATGATCGAGCAACTCTCCTCTATGCAATTAAAAAAATTTTGGACAAATTATGTTTGACACTATAGCAATAATGGCACAGTCAGTGTCCACCTATAATTAGCTATTGCTTCCATGTATCGTTACGGGTATTCTCACAAGAAAATACAAATCTCCATTACTTCGGGTGAGAATGCACTACTTTAGAGGGAGACGATGATAACACTAATGATGATGATGTTAAAAATAATGATAATGATAATATGAAGAAGAAGAAGATGATGATGATAATAGTGAAAGTGATATAACAAGTGGTCAAGAATGAAGTTAAAGTACACGGCAATGACAAATCGAAAGACAGATACAAAGCCAAGTACAAATGAGTTGAATTATTAGGAAAAGTCAAAATGATCATTCTACACGAGATGCTAACTAAGGATCTCATTCGCACAAAAAAAAAAACATAAAGACATAGAAGGCATGGTCATATGTTTAAATCAAAATAAGGAAATATTCATGATATAGAGTTGGCCATGAAAAATGTAAGTATCAACAACAACATTACGATAATAATTATATCAACTTCACAAGGTGTAAGAGCAAGTGGATGGATCTTGTTCACTAAGTATTACAACTATGGTGGTTTTATGCCTACTGGATGGATTGAACGTCAAGTTGGCGGTTCATTGAACTCTTCATTTGGTCAATCATTTAACCCACAACCATATGTACCTTCTTATAGAAGAAATTTTGAGTATGACCTTGCTTATCCATCCTCAAGAATATTAACTAGAGTTGAAAAAGAGACATACTAATAGTATGTTGGTGATTACAAAAGGTATAATTGCACCATTATGTCATAGCATCAATATTGTAATTATATTGAAAATCAATATTTCTATGGGGTCAAGAGAAAGTAGAGATGGGGTCAAGAGAAAGTAGAGATAAAGAAGGACGTTGGTCAATGTATATATAGTGATGTCTTTGTCAAAGTTACAATTTTTGTTTTGTAAGGGTTAGAGCGTCCTTTGAAGAAACTGCAATTAGGGTCCATCAACTTTGTAATTTGGTTATATTGTCTATTCTGTTGTACTTATACTTATGTGCAATTTTCAGGGTGCTATCATTTTTTTAAAGTGAAAATAGATTATATTTTATTTAAATTGAATTACCTTGGATTCAATTTCAATAGAATTTTATAGTATAACAATAGTTCAAAAAACTAAAAAGTTTTAAGGATTGGAATTTTAATAAAAACTACATAAAATGTTTATAAATATTAATGAAAAATAAATCTTAATTTTAAATAAAATACAAATAATGAGATTAAAACTTATTTGAGTTTTGAATTTTTTTTTTTTTTTTAAGTCACTTCATCCTTTTCAGAAGTTATCTATCTAGCCTCAATATCAATTTCAATTGAAGTCTTTGAATTAATTTTGATTTTTGAAAATTAAAATTTGAAGCAAAGTTAATTTTTCATTTGCAACAGAGACATCAAACTATTATAAAATCTAACCATTCAACATTCCCTAATACTAAATAACAATGTAATATATATAAACCATAGGCACACACAATTCATTTAGTTGAGTTTTGTAGTGACAAATTCTTACCCAAACTTAACTAACTCAACAATTAATTCACCCATACTTCTTACATACAAATAGTAAATAGTAAAATTTTGGTCATTTTGTCTGAATTCCTAATATATTTATTCTTTTTAACATTAATATATAACTTTCATATATTGGTTAATACTCTTTGTTCGAAAAGAAATAATTTTATTAAATTTCAAATAATGAATACTTTAATTGAATAATTTAAATATCCACGTCAATATCCGTAATGTGACTAATTTATACAATGGATGAAGATTCCAGTGATAAATAATGAAAAACTCCTCCCAATAAATATGAAAACTCAATTTGTGATAATCAACATTTATACGTAAGCTACAAAATATAAAGAAATTGTTGAGTATTGTTTAAGTCTTTTTAGAAAATCAAATTGTTTACGAACAAAAATAAGTTATATATAAGTGTCTTGCCTTCTCTATTAAATATTTTCACTTAGCTCGACATTTACTACATAGATTGATTTATTAAAAAAATAAGTGATACTAATAATAATAATAATAATATTAGTAACGACGAAGAAGAAAAAGAACTAGAAAGCCGGATCCTCTGGCCCGTACACAAACACAACCATCGCCGTGAGGACTTTCTGCCACAGCACCATCACCCCGACGATGTGACACACACGCACACGCACATGCACGCGCACATCTCCTTCCTTTCAGTCT
>JAJIYU010011862.1:0-14967 GCA_030144865.1 Tinospora cordifolia
TGTGGAAATATAAAAAAAAATATATAAAGAGATTGATTTGAATTTGATAAAACAAATGAGAGAGAAAAATAGTATATTTTTGTAGAGTTATTGCTTGAAGAATGATAAAAAGGAAAAAAGAAAGGAAGCTAAAATAAAAAATAACATGTTTAAAGTAACAAATAAACATCAATCAAATTAAGCTATATTTATTGAGAAAAAGCTAGAAAATTATTGAGATTCACATGTGGTTAGAATTGGAGAGTGCCACATGCCCATTATCTTCTGCTTATATTGGTATTTTTTTCTCCTGCATAAATTGCTTTGCTCCAAAACCCATATAAATAATAGCAATGAATAAGGGTGAAATGAATAATAAAATAAGGCAATATATATATATATATATATATGAGATTAGTTAACAATTATATAATTTAAAAGGAAAATACCAATGCGACTCTGTAAAAGACTAATTAAGAATATTAATGAATAAAAGTTAATTGCCATCATTCTGCAAATTTAATATAAAAATATAAATTGGAAAAAAAAATCAGAGATTACATTAAAGTCATGGTATTGAGTAAAAAATTTTACAACAAGAAAATATAACAAATATATTTTTAAATGCAACAACCTCCATTGGACTAGTTCAAAGCTGAGACAAGAAAAAGCTATCAACAAAAAAAAAAAAAAGGAACGAAAAGGAAAACAAAAGAGAGGAGGAAATCTAAGAGGGAAGTTAATTCTGTTACACCTCCCAAAAATAAGCAAAGTCGAAGAAACAAAAAAACATAGGAATGGAACGTAACATCTAACAACTTAAACTTCTTTCTGGTTTCTCTCTCTCGCTGTCTCTCTCTCTCTCTCTCTCCCTCTTTCTCCCGTGTCCTTCTTCCTTCTGTCATGAATACCACTAAATAGTGGTAAGGAAGAAGAATAGGGAGAGCCAAAGAGGTGGTGGTGGTGGTTCTTACTATGGATGGTACTGCCGGAGCCAAGCGCTAGTGTTGCAGAGCCAACAATCCAATCAACAAAGCTCGCTGACAAAGAAGCGCCCAAAACCCAGAAACTGGAATCTAATACACAGCAAACCACAATGAAACCGATGTTAGTGGAAGGAGATCACCAATATAATTCAATTATTGCAGTGGCAATTGATAAGGATAAGAACAGCCAGCATGCTGTTAAATGGGCTGTGGAAAATCTCTTAAATGAGAAACCAACGCTCACTCTGATTCATGTCCGCACCCGAAACCGTAGGTACCCAGCTCTCTCACTCATTTTCGATCATCTAGTATGTATATATGAATACATGACCTCATACCTTAATAACTGGAATGGTTGTCCCCTTCAGCACCTTCCTTGTTTCATGTCATTGTTCTTGATTGTGATCATTGTTGCTATTGTTTTCCTTGTTTTGTTTTGTGGATTAATCTGCAGTAGGTCAGCACATGACAGAAGTTCCATTGGAATCTAGTCAGCAAATTGAATCAGATATAAAGCAACTTTTCCTTACCTTCCGAGGCTTCTGTGCACGCAGGGGGGTAAGCGTTGTTATCTTCAGCTGCCAGGATGAATTAATGAGTGACAAAAAAAAATGCATTTATATTTCTGTTGAATGTTTTGTTGCAGATTCACCTGAAGGAGGTGCTTCTTGACGACATGGATGTTTCAGATGCACTTCTTGGTTATATCAATAAGCATTCTGTGACTAGTATTGTGGTGGGAACATCAACAAGGAATATGATAACAAGGAGGATAAGGAATCCTGATGTACAGAGTAGCTTAGTTAAGCTTGCACCAGAATTCTGCGCTGTGTTTGTTATAAACAGTAAAGGTAAGGCAGTGACAGTGCGGTCGGCAACTCGACCTCCTCCAGTCTCCGGAACATCACCCAAATCATCGGCTAACGCGATGGGCCTCCCACCTCACCATCATAACGATTATGGTGTCATTGAGGATGCCATTCGGTGAGATACACTAGCATAAGAAAACTGAAAACATGACATGCATGGTTTGAAACACTATTCAAGACATTAATGATTTTATACTGCAATCTTAGAGGAAGTCATATTGATGCAAAACAAAGAAGAGAATAAAAAGACATATTGATTTTAATTATTTGCACTTCTGTTTTCCATTTTGCTTATGCATCACACATAGTACTGTAAAATGATGATTTTCAATTGGGCAAAACAATGGTGCCAAACATTATTTAATGTTTCAATTTTCACACAGAAAGTAATTCTATTTTAAATCTAATTGGATTACCTTTGATTGTGTGGAGTAGGACACCTGCTAGGGGAACCAATTGGCGAAATGCAGCAGGCAGACAAAATAATAACTATAATAATGATTTTGTAAGAATGGGTTCAAGAGATCATAAAAATAACTCAGTACCCAGAAGCAGTATCAGCAGCAGCTTGTCCGTAGATGGTGGCTTTGATCCTGGAATGTTCACTCCAAGAATGTCAAACGTTGGCCCCGATTCCTTTACCTTAACCGATGACATTGATCTCACAACTGGATCCTTCAGTAATAACAATTTAAAGCTCCCATGGGATTTTAGCACTGTAGACGCCAATGCTGACATCTCCATGACTTCGTCATCCTCATCTTCATCACAATCATCAGTAAGTACATTGATATATAATGTCACACAAATAGAAGCCATCAGTAAATGTCATGGAAAGATGAAAGCAATCACATATTTGATTAATCCATCAATTAATTTTAGATTGGAGGTGAGGTCCTGAATTATAGTTCCAAACTAATGAACCACTCATTGTAGAGTTCCCCAATGTGTGAGGATAATCGATCTATTCACAAGATCAATAATGGATAGTGATTCACATATACTGATTGACTTGGATGATTTAACTTACCTTGAAGTGCTCAAGAAGGAACTTCTTTATTTGTTTGTTTTGCAAAATATTTGGAAAGTAATTTTTCAATTCATGAACAAACATATATACAAGTGAACCATTTCGGATGTATGAATGCAGATAGAAGCTGAGATGAAGAGACTAAAGCTTGAGTTAGACCACACTATGGAACTATACAGCACAGCATGCAGAGAAGCAATCACAGCCAAACAGAAGGTAAACTAAAATCACATTAATTGTCTATTTTTTTATAACGCAATTACATAAATTTGGGCACTAATTTAATTTCCAACAATAAGGATAAGACCAGCCAAACCAACTAACTCACTTGGTTGGTAGGGAAATAAATCTATCTCCGTTATAATCAGCATAGCACAGTTTAGTGATTGTTATCATTTTTTTTTAACAAAAGTAGTTTGTAGGTCTAAATAAATGCGTGCTTAAAAAATTAACTATCCAATTGTGAAAGTAACAAAAGTCATATGAATGGACCTTTCCCTTACCTGATTCGGACATTCGATTGAATTCAGGCTGCAGAGCTTGCTCAATGGAAGATGGATGAATCACGAAGATTTGAGGAAGCAAAGCAAGCAGAGGAGGCAGCACTGAAGTTGGCTATGGTAGAGAAGGCAAAGTACAAGGCAGCTCTAGAAGCGGCACAAAAAGTAGCAGAATCAGAAGCAAAGAAAAGATGGGAAGCAGAGTCCAAGGCACAGCAACAGCAGCAGCAGCTACAATCAGAAGAGAGGAGTCAAGTGTTGTGTACTCTAGCAAAAGCAGATCTTCTTTACAGAAAATATTCGATCGAAGAGATCAGTCGTGCTACCAATAACTTCACTCCATTATTGAGGATTGGTGAAGGTGGCTATGGACCAGTTTACAGAGGAAGACTTGATCATACCCAGGTTGCCATCAAAGTATTAAGGCCTGATGCAGCACAAGGCATGAAGCAGTTCAACCAAGAGGTATATTAATCAATTTGATCAAAACTGCAGCTAATAACAACTTTTCTTTTTCTTGCTCAAATATGGCCATATGTAGAGGATACAAACCACACCAATTTTGAGAGAACCTACAGCACATGCTTCATCCCACAATTAATAAGCAGAGCCAAACGGCACATAAAGATTCAAGGAAGGTTGAAGCTCCTCAAGAACAACCTGGAAACAAGACTCACAATCTACCTTGAGCGATTAGACCCTATAAAGTATACAATGAGGCACTAAAGGATACTGAGGCCAAAACCAAAGATAACCTCTTTTACTATAGTCCCTAGTGGAATTTGAACCTTGTCTGCTAGTGTGTGTGTCTGAGAAGAAAGACTACCCCCAAGCCAAGAGGCCTTGCCACTACTAATAGTAATTGCAAACTTTATATAGTAGTAGCCGGTAATTTGTACAAGAGTTTCTCATCCTTTTGAATGCGGTCATGCATGCAGGTGGAGGTGTTGAGCTGCATCAGGCATCCAAACATGGTTCTATTACTTGGTGCCTGCCCTGAGTATGGATGCCTGGTATATGAGTACATGGACAATGGCAGCTTGGATGATAGGCTCTTCAGAAAAGGCAACAGCCCCCCAATTCCATGGCAGATTAGATTCAAGATTGCAGCAGAGATTGCAACAGGGCTTCTCTTCCTTCACCAGACAAAGCCAGAGCCACTCGTCCACAGGGACCTCAAGCCAGGTAACATCCTGTTAGACCACAACTATGTAAGCAAGATCAGTGACGTTGGTCTTGCTCGATTAGTCCCAGCATCTATTGCTGATAGCGTCACACAATATCACATGACATCGGCGGCAGGGACATTCTGTTACATAGACCCAGAGTACCAACAAACTGGCATGTTAGGAACCAAATCAGATATATACTCTTTGGGAATATTGTTGCTCCAAATTATCACAGCAAAGCCTCCCATGGGCCTTTCTCACCATGTTGAGAGGTCTATTGATAAAGGTACATTTGAAGAGATCCTTGATCCTAGTGTGCAGGATTGGCCTATTGAAGCAGTCCTATCATTTGCAAAGATAGCTCTTAAGTGTGCTGAGCTGAGGAAGAAAGACAGACCAGACCTAGGAACGGTTATATTGCCAGAGCTAAATCGACTAAGAGAATTTGGAGAGAGCGAAGGAAGTAATTTCCATGACTTCAACAATCATGGGCCAATGCCTTTCAACAGAAGTTTGCAGCTAAGATCTGGCAATGTTAGTAAAATTGGATCATTTATTTGACACATTAACATGTCAAACAAATGGCACTAAGTAGTTTCTACACAAATGGTACTGATGTGGACAATCACTCACATACTTTGTTTTAATGGATGATCAGGAATCACCGGGGAGCAATTTTAACATTGGGCATCCACAAAGGTCATCTTCCACAGAAATATGCATGTACTTGCCTCCAATTGAAGAAAACGAAGAAGAAAGATTCTTTCCCTCCAAGCTGTTGGATACCGATAATTCTGAAGAGTAGTTTCTAAATCAAATAAAAACCAGAGAATTAATTGTTGTATTACATGCTTGCAAGTGCTTTTGTACCCTTCAGCAATATATAATTATATGCAAGTCTAACAAGAGATCATTAGTGGTCAAGACCTAAAGGACACATCAAAAAACATTTCGGGCCTTGCCTCCAGGTCTGGCTATCTCTTAATTGTTAATACAAATTTAATAGATCCACTCAGTTGCATGTGATAAATATAATTTTTTATTTTCTTTTTTATCTAAGGTATAGATTTATTCCTTTCAAAAAAAAAAATTATAGATTTTCTTAGAAGTGATCAAATCTCTTAACTATTGCATCTCTCATCACTTTTAAAAACCTCGAAAGACATTAAATTAACTTTGTTGTTGTTTCTTGCAAAATATATTTAATGGTTTTACAACATTATCATTGTATCATTGAATAGTCTCATTCTAACTTCAGTTGGCTACACAAATTCACTAGGTTTTACAATTTTTTCCAGCTTCTTGTTTTATTCTAATGGGCTAAATTTTTTGGAGGTTCTTGCTCTTTATACAAGCAGCAATATACCAATTCCAAACATCAAATCAACGCCTACAGTCCAATTATTAATCAAATAAATTGCATGATTACATATAGTTTCTACAAATTAGAAGTAAGGTTTCTACGTAGATTACAGACAAGTACTAGGTTACAAACTAGCAATATATAACATGAATCACAATATTGACAAATTGACATATAAAAAATCAACTCTAAATTTCACTAGGCATCTCAGCTCCCATGACTTGCTGCCAATTTTCTGTACTAGGAAGGTTTGTTTGTTTATGATCTTCTCTGAACCCTCTACCAATCATGTGTCTTTTCTTATCGACAAGACGTAGAAAAAAAAGTACTTTTATGAGAAAGCTTGCGCGAATGATTAGACTATTTGGTAGTCTTTCTGTTTTATATGTGAATTCCACTCTTGTATGGCAGAGCACAGTGTACTGTTTGGTGTTATGCTTGTATTTTGAAGCTTAAGCCTTGTGACTGGAGATACATTGTGTTTCTCAACCCATGCTTTGATGGCCCTGTATTCATAAGTAAATCCATCAGCTGCAATGTATGGATCGTCCATTACTTCCTGCATTTCCACACAATAGGCACACAAATTATAGAAAGGATGCATATGTACCACAAACCATAGCATTAGAAGATCGTATCTTCAAAAGCGTAGAGTTTTTTTCTTTTTTTTTTTCACCTGAATGATTGGGCAGAAGAAGTGGCTTGGTGCACAAAGATTCTTCTGCAGCAGTTCACAGCTAGCATCTGCTATTTTCATAAGCTTTTCCAGGACAGGAAGGATTTCAAGTTCCAGATCAGGTCTATCCCTGCATCTTAATCTTGAACATTTCAGTGCAATCCTAGCCAATTCTTCTGACTCGGAAAGAGGCCAATCTGCAATAGATTTGTCTAGAATTTCATCCAAGGAGCCATTGTTAATTGCATTTTCAACTGTTGCTACCAGCCCATTTGGCTCGTGAGCAGTTAAAAGTTGAAGAATAATTATCCCTAAAGCATAAACATCTGATTTGGCTCTGATGGTACCCGTTCTTTGATACTCGGGATCCATGTAGTAGAAGGTACCCATAAGGACAGAGTTCCTATATTCTGTGATATTGTCAGGCACAACATCTGCAACAAGTTTAGCCAGCCCAACATCTCCAATCTTGCTCACATAATTTCTGTCTAATAAAATATTTCCAGGTTTTAGATCCCTATGTATAATTTGTTCAGGCACTGAACCATGCAAGAATGATAGACCACAAGCTACTTCATATACAATCCGGAATCGAACATACCATGGAAGAGGCGGCTTCCTCTCACTGCAGAAAAGACATTCCTGCAGGCTTTCATTTTCCATGTATTCATACACTAGACATCCAATTTCAGGACAAGCACCAAGTAGTAAAACCAAGTGGGGATGTCGTAACTGGCTTAGAATTTCAACCTGTAAAGCATTGGCAAAGAGAAACAAAAATCTCATTGATACTTTCAAATAGGTTAAAAGTTATTCTTGGACATGATATAAAAATAAAACAAAACTTAGAGTTTAGGTGCACCTCTCTGACAAACTCCTCTCTCTTGTCAAATGAGTCTGGATGCAAAACCTTAATTGCAACTGGAGTATGATCAAGGATGCATCTGTATACTTTCCCATAACCTCCCTCACCTATCATCTTGGAATCAGAGAAAAACTCCGTTGCAACCTCTATTTCTTCCTTGGTATACCTTCTATACCTTTTGTCAGCTAATAATAATGAGTCAATTGTTTTTTGTTTCTCTGAGGCCTTCTGGAGTGCAATACCTTCTGCCAATTGTCTTTCTTGAACCTCTTTCGCAAGAAGTTGCTTCGCCGTCTCAACTTCCTTTATGGCTTCCATCTGCTTGGCTTTCTCCTCAGCTGCAAATCTTACCAACATTTTTTCTCTTTCCAGCAGGTTGTTCACTTTCCTAGATTCTTCAAGATATTCAAAAGATAGTGACTGGACCTGGACATTGTCGCGAAGATGTTACTCATATGCATTTGCATTGTGGTTTAACCAACCAAATCTCTAGTAGATTGGAGAATAAAATAATAATAATAATAAAAATTTTAAAAAAAAAACCTTCACTGAGACAACTGAAAAAAAAAAAAATGCAATAGTTCTTCCACATAAGAGCTACCAATTATTAGTGGCAATCATGAGTGACATACCATACCTGCTGCTGAACATGAACCAAGTCCTTGCAAGCTTGATCATACATGGCAAGAGTACTTCGAAGTTCTAATTGCAGTTTTGTTAATTCATCCTGAAACTGAGACTGCACAGAAGGATAATTTTGCTCTATCATACAACCATTGAATTGATAGATCTCTTTGACTAGGCAGCATTTTCATGCATCACAAGTGGATAATATAAAGAGTTAAAGTTTTTCCCTTCAAAATCAAACACTTCTGAAAATTAAAAGAATATGTGTATTTTTCACAAATATTTAATATTTCTCACCACTTTAGAATCTTCAGATAAAACAACAGAATCATGTCTCCTGATATTCTGAATTTCCAGCATTCCATTATTGAAGTTTTGATGTGGTCTTTCCTTGTGATCTTCTCTCACAATGTTGGCATATGCTTGAGAACTAGCAATATCATCGGGCGTAATAATATTATCCACAACTTCTCTGTTGTGGTCTGTCTCAGAGAACATTCTGTTATCTGCAAGTAACTTGTAACAATCAGTCAAAAAACTATTAAGAGAAGCAAATAGGTTCCCAAAGAGAAAGCAGCTGAAGCATACCAGAAGCAGAGGATGAATCCACCAATTTAGTTTGAAGTTTTCCTTTTGAAATAATGTAGATATTGAATGTGTTCGGGGAATTTTTAAGGACAGTTGATGGCAAATCTGGACCTCTTAGCCTCCTGAAAAAATGCAGCCATGTGATCATTTATATCTATTAAAAGAAAGAAGTATCTACAACCAAAAATAAAATGTATCTAAAACCAAAATAAAAACAAACATTAGTAATAAAACAAGGGCTGTAGATACCCTTGATCTGGAATAAATAATGATTTGAAGAAGAAAAGCATGGTGTATATATATATATATATATATATATATATATTTATTTATTTATATATATATATGGTACAAATTTAGAGACTCAAGGATCAGCAGTGCCTAAATTATCTCTTAAGCATGAATAATTTTTAGAGTCTCTTGTCATAAGAATTTTATTTTCCATTAGCATGGTATTCTATAGACTAGGCAATGGGAAAATGTCATCTATTCCATGTCAAATATTTTAGTAACAATAATTTTCATATTCAAAAATTAATACTTCTAAATGCAGTACGATCCCAACATAATAAACTTAATTACTAAAAAACAATGATTAAATGATAGGCTACAAGTACTTACATGTTAAGGTCCATACCTTGTAATACAATTTGAAGAAGCTCCTATTACTAAACTTTTACAACCCGATTCAGACATATATCTTATAAGTGCATCCGCAGGATTGTCATCCTCAAGGACCAAAAGCTCAATCTACAAAGTTTCAAATGCAAAACACATAATGAATTCTAATTCACAACTTCACTCTGGGTAATTTCAAGATGGTGGACAGATATCTCACCTTCCTGGTTTTGCATAGCTTTTTGAAATGGAGAAACATTTCCTCAAATTTTAACTCTATGTCTTGCTTATATATTGCAACCACATCATCATCCATTTGTGTGATAGGAATGTTAACCCCAGCTGTAGAACATTATTCACATGTAAAAATCATCAATACCTTAATAATGTAGAAGGAACAATCATATCATTTATGAGCATTTTTAAATATAACAATAAATCTCTTAAGCTTCCACCAATATAAAAGAAGAAATCTCCATCTATATTTACCAAATTGTAAAATGCATGCTGCACCAAATTTATACATTCAGAAAAAGTCTCGACACGTATATAAATATACACTTATCGGTGTTGGCCTATAAGATTTGCCAGCTGTAGAGCCATTAAAGCTTATTGACCTTCGAAACATAAAGCGGCGGAATTTAAAAACGCTTTCAAGTGACTAATGTCATATAGTAGGTGGGTCAATCAACTCAATGAGTAACTTCTATTTGTCTATTGTTTCCTAGTGTATGTCTACTATTGCCTAATAGATGTTGGAGTTTTTCATAGTTTTGAGATTGAATACTAGTTAGGTTTGAAAATTATATAAACCTTGCTGAGTTGTGTGCTTTGTGTGTAAGCACTTTCATGTGAACGAGCTTGGTCAGATTTGATTACAAGATATTTACATTTCTTCATTAGTGATTGAGTCTTATCTCCAATGAAGTATGTGATATTCCAAACCATGTAAATATGTGTTTTCTTGCACGCATATTTTGTTGCAGGCTTTTGGATGTTTTGATTGTTGGGATTTGAGTGTTTGATTTTTCAGCTTCTGCTTTTATTGCACACAACACAAAAAATATTCATATAAATCTTAATAAATGAACTATAGAGAGATAACCAAGCTTCCTTGAGCATTTTTCAAACTCAGATCTCAATTTGTTCAAGTCCTCATATGCATACCCCACTTTAGTTAACAGTTCTTTAAATCTTTTAACAACGGTTTAAATTTTTGTGTCTATGTAGCATAGGTTTATCTTTCCTTAATCAATTCTAGTTACAATGAGAGGAACTCAAAGAAATTCTACCTAGTATTGTAGTCCAATCCAACTTAAAAATAATAGTTTAAAGAGGCAGTTTCCACTTTCCAGAACTTGGTCAATTTAGCACTTGCCTCGCCAGTTTCAACTTTCAGTGACAACAGTTACAAACCATTTCCAACTGCTTCCAGCATTGTTACTATGCTAAAATTGAACCACTATCTGGACTCCACCAATTCACAACTGGATTCTCCTGGAGCAACTCATGATATCAATATTTACAAGATCAATCCTAAACAGACAAATCAACAGAAAATCCGCAGAACAGCCAAGTTGAGAGCAATCAGCAAGTTTATAAACAACCAACATCTAGAACCGGAAATAACAATTGAATTCGGCGGGTTTTCACAAATTTCCAAACATTTTAACATCAAGTCCAAGCCACTGGAATCGTCAAAACAGCTCCAACTTAGTTAGGGAGCAATCTCACAAATCCTAAATCAACTATCTCGAACAACAAACGCACACGTAGAGAGAGAGAGAGAAAGAGAGAGAGAGAGAGAGAGAGAGAGAGAGAGAGAGAGAGAGAGAGAGAGAGAGAGAGAGAGAGAGAGAGGAAGTGAAAGAAGGTTTTGGAGACGAGAGATTACATGGAGTTGGAATCGAGGTAATCCGGGGCATGACGTGTATCAGAACGAGTCGGTAAGAATAATCCGGCATGAGGTTGTCGATCGCCCAGCGAACGGCTCTTCTACTGGAACTGCCGCCATGCACGGCCACCGCCACCGTTTCCGGCGAGACAGAAGAACCATCGCCGCTTCTGGAACACATTTCAGAGACCCGAATCCTATTTAGATCGGTCGAAAGAGAAGATTACTGAAGAAACGAAGAGGTGAGAAGTTCAGGTTGACTTGCACATATTCCTCTGCAAGTATTTTACTCTGTTTTATGCTCCCGCGTTTGCTTCAACAAAATGGGAAGACTTGAGGACTGAGGAGAGACGGAAGGTGACAACGACTGGCGCTCTACAGCTGACGTGGCTGTTAGTTTGAAAATGTCAAACTACTTATACCCATTTTAAGTTTAATATATTATCTATTTCATTAATTTATCATTCATATTACTAATTTATAAAACTTTTATTTATTAAATTTTTATCTACCATACTAAAAATTTACTAAAATATACGGTATGAATGTCACACTTACATTAATTCATTAAATTTATTTATTATAATATTTTATTTATAAAATATATATTTTTAATAAATATTTATTATTTATATTTAAATTAAATATATATATATACAATTATTTAAATTTACATAAAAATTTATTTTTATAATTATTTATTTAAAAAAATTAATTTTTAAATTAATTATTTATAATATTAATTTTTAAATATTATAATAATTATTTTACAATATTTCATTTGTAAAATATTTTTTTAAAAAAATTATTATTCATACAAAAATAAAAATAGAAATAATTATTTAATATAAAAATGTTATTATTCTATTTATTTATTAAAAAATAAATTAAAATAAATAGGTTGTAATTTTTATTTAAGATATTAATTTTAAATTTATTTATTAATTTTAATTATTGAAAATAATTAAAATTATCTATTTATTAAAGATAATTATTTATATAATAATATATAAATCATATATATGTGTGTGTGCGCAGCCGCCCCACATATAGTTTCTAGGCGCCTACAACACCTACTTCAAAAAAAAATTAAAAAAATAAAAAATAATTACCGAGCGCTCGATTGGGCGTCTGACGTCTGATGCCCTTAGCTTTGTTGCTAAGCATGGATCACTGTTATGACAAGGCACAGGGTTTCTTTATTTTCGATCATAAATGGGCATCAAAACAGAGTTGCGAGGACATTATTGAAGAGATTTGACCTCCTCCAGACTTTGTTTCACATCTCTAAACAACGAATAGTTAAGTGGAGAAGAGACATGCCATAGGTAAATTCAAAGGAGAACAGCAGCTTAAATCCCTTTATGATAACAAAAGCCAGGACATTGATAGGATCCAGAAGCTTGAAGAGAACTTAGAAATTCATTAGAACTAGATCAATTCATTTTCGTTTGGAACAACTAAAAAAAAGTATTTTCAGTCCTGCTAAAGACACTTCCCTTAATAGAATCATTATAACTTTAATCTGGAAGGTGGCAACCTTGTCTCCCTCAGTGGCCTCAGACCTATCAGCTTATGTAATAACAGTTAAAAGGTTATTTCAAAGGTTTTAGCTCATAGGCTAAGATAGGTGTTTGGTTAAATAATCCAACTATTCCAAATGCCTTTATAAAAGGGAGGTCTACTGTTGCCTTTGCCTTTATTGTTATGTGCAGAAAGGCTCTCTTTTTCGTTATCTAATGTTATTTTTCGTAATTTCCTTACTGGTTTTAGTTTTCCTAATGAAGATCTGATTCTATCACACCTGTTTTTAGTGGATGATTCATTGTTATTTTGTATAGCTTCTAGACAGAATTTCCAGGTGGTTGCTAATATCGTCCAAAAATATAAAAAAATTTAATCGATCGCAAGAGGTTAAAGTCAACCAATGCAATATGTTGTTCAGTAAAAATGTCCCCCAACCCAAGAGAAGGATAGGCTACTTTCCATTTCAAAAATTCAAAATGCTAACTAGTTGGGTAGATGCTTAGGTGCTAAAATAGATTTTGGTTGTAAGGAAGAAGCCTTTTTTTTTTTTGGTTACATAACGCTTCTCACAAACATACACGCTCCCGCTATTATGGAAACTCAAACTATGCAATGCTGACCAACTGAGCTAGCAGTTGTTGGTCTAAGCTTTACTCCAAAAGGTTTGGGAAAAAAAATTTTAATGCAGAAAACAAGTTTATTCATCAAAGCGGTAGGCCTATCTACGGCTATCTATATTTAATGTCAATTTTCAAGCTCCCAAAAAAATTATAACTGAAATGTATTCACAGAAGTTGGCTTAATATTGGTGGGGTTAATGAATATGAAGTCAAAAAATCTATTGGTGGAAACGTATTCACAGAAGTTCAGGAGACTAATGTCTTCTCTAGAGTCTTTGTTGGTTCAAGTTAGGCAGATGACCTTCTTAGGACTAGAGGAGTCTATTGAAGGGCAAAAATTATTAGATCATAATCTGATTTGGAAGATAGGTAATGAGAGAAAGACCAATAAATGGATAGATCTTCAGGTCCTAAACCTATTAACTTTGAAACCCTATCCTAAATATGCATTAGTCGACAAAGTCTTTGAGCTTATTTTAGTTAATGATAAGGAATGAAATGTAGCTTTAATTAGGTATATTTTCTCTAAGGAAGATGCCTAGTTGTTCACAACTATCTTGTTATACCCACTTCTATCAGAAAATGAGGAGACATGGTTCTAAGGTACTTTACATTAGGCCTCGATAGATGATATGGAGGGACTTAGGCTAGCAGAAAGCTGACTAGAAAGGTATGTGTAAGGAAGGTGTTGTAGCAAAAAATAAGAATTTTGATTTCTAATTTGTTGTCTTTATTTAGTGAAGAAGAAACTTATTTTTACAAACCTTAGATGTAAGTTCTAGGAATACAAAAATAAATAAATGACACTTAACACAAAATAATAACTCGGGCAAAAAGATTCACAACTAAATGGCAATTAGAACAAGACCATAAATCTAAAAACTGAAAATTTTGACTTAAATGGACAAATTATACTATAAAATCCTTGCATCTCTTTAAATGCTCATATAACTACCTTATTCAGCTCAAATTAAAGAAGTTTTATACTCAAATAAATCATTCCATGTATGCAATTGAGCAAAACTTGTTAATTTTTGGTAATTATAGCCCATCTTGTACTTCTAATGCATATGTGTTACTTAAGACTATTGAACCAATGTAATTTTATTATTGTATCATATTACTACTATTGTGATCACATACAAACTTCAAGTAGTAAGAAGAGTATCATCAGAGTACCATATGGAGCTAGTGTGCCAACTAAAGTCGTTGCCTTCAAGAATTGTTTCTGGCAGGTGATTCCCTCATCTTCATAGTTACTGGGCTATTTTGTTTGGCAGCAGAAACTCCTTTTCTATGGGAAAAGAGTATAGCGACTATTAATTATGTATTAATTTTCTGTTAGGGATTGAACTTCTCTAGTTAGTCTCTGCTGAAAGTTGCTGACAAGGTTAGCTCAGTCTTGGAGGACAAGGATGAGTGCTTCCATCATTTTTTGTTGTTTTAACGTAGTCTAAGTGACCATTTTGAGAATTTTCTCTATGGCCATGATAAGGAGCTTTTGCTTCTTTGCCCAAAAAAAATAAAATAAAATAAAATAAAAATAAATAAATCTTGGAATGGCTTCCTCTTACTCTGTTGAGAGTAGTTTGATGGATGGCAACAAGATTTTCATCTAATTGAATTTCCTATTCTTGGTTCACGGTAGTATAGCTA
>JAJIYU010011863.1:0-14989 GCA_030144865.1 Tinospora cordifolia
ATGGTTAATGCACACACATATGCACATTTGTTTTCTATTTTGACTTGCACATCATTAATGGCTTATTGTTATTATTGTTATTATCTTCGCTATCCCACATTATTTTGAAGCTATAATATTGATCTATGGTTGCAGAGCTCCTCTCAGGAATTAGAAAGGAACATGAAGCAGGAAGGCTGCCATCAAATGTTGCTGCTGGGCTGGTGGAATTATACAAAAACTACCGAAATGCAGTAAATACCAGAGTCTTTAAATACACATTACGATGCATAATAATCCTATGAACGAGATTCTTGATCTCTGAGTTCTTCATTATTACTGTTCTTGATACTATGATTAGTTTTAAATTAGTGTGTGGTGATGCTGGAGGGATAGTTTGGGCTTGTCTCCATATTATTAGCATATTGATAGAGGCCCAAATTGCCTTGGGGGGATGATAGTTAGGAAGAAGAACTGAGGGGAGAGAAGAGGATGTTGAATTGCCAAAAAAAAAAAAAAAATGGAGAAGTGAATGTAACAGTTGCTCTAGCCTTTCTTGAGGGTTAGTCCACCTTTATAGAAGCATCTCCAAAATTGTCTCAAGACTAAGAAGCACTACTATTTAAAATGCAAAGCAACCAGCCAGTTATCTTGCAACATTGGTGGCGCACGTCCACAACTGATCATCCCAGCAGCTGTCTTTGTGCACATTCTTAGTTGGCCATTCTAGCTACTGTCTGTTCTTTCTCCATGGTTGGACCACTTGATAAAGACCTCAGGCATTCCTGCAAGGCAACGTGTGCCAAACACTTTCTCTAGTAAACATAATTGGTAGGTGCATAATTTCAAGTACACTAGGTCATCCACCTTGAAAATGACGTAATGCCGTTTATGATAAGCACTTGCTTTCATATTTTGTTGTGCCAGTGAGAGGTGGTACTTTAACTCTAATAATATGGCATCTCTCTCTCTCTCTCTCTCTCTCTCTCTCTCTCTCTCTCTTTTAGTTGCTACTCTAGCATGGCCACACAAGTTGACTAAGAGCCAAAATGTAAGAGAGTAGGTGGGTCACTGCCGTACAATGCTTAAAAGGGTGTCTTGTTGGTTGAAGCATGAAACCAATATTTAAACCAAGACAACCGCTAGCTCCATTGGTGGGGTTGTAAGAAGAAAACAACGAAGATTAGTTTCCAACCAATGGTTGAAATGCCATACTGTTTGTTAGATTGAGGGCGATATGCCCGGCCAACAAGTGCCATGTAATCTAAAAAAGTTCTGACTAGAAATGATTGGGAATACTTAACATTAATGCGAAATGATTGGGAATACTTACATAATTGAACGCAACATCCATGTAAGTGGATGACCTCTTTGATGAATGCGAAAGCCACCATTTGAGTTGCGAAAGGGTGTTTGACGGTAAGAAAGTGTGCACTTTTGCTTAGCTTGTCCAACATGAGTATGTTACCTTTCTAGAGTGATTGAACTGCACTGCTCAACAAGATCCTCTATTATGAGCTAGTTTGATGACCTTATAAATGAGCTTCAATTGTGAAATATAGAAGTGCACAACTCCAATTTCATGTGGACTAACAACCATGAGCAAGTGGCTCTCTCAAGACTAGACCGTTTCCTTGTCACTTCTTCATGGGATGACCTCTTCCCTACTTGTCGACAATCCACCCTCTAACATAGAACCTAGGATGATTGGCCTATTCTCCTTGATATCCAGCTGTTGTCGTCCCCGCCTTCCCGCCCCCCGCCCCCCCCCCCCGGCCTGCCCCCCCCCCCCCCCCCCCCCCCCCCTTTCAGATTTGAACCCTGGTTGGATGGAAATGACTTCAGCCCAAACATGGAATTGTGGTGTGCAAGTCTATTAAAAACAGTTGGCTGGGTTACATGTTTATTAAGAAACTAAAAAGACTTAAGTTGCACTTAAAGGAGTGGAGCAAGAATTTCAAGATTGAAGATCTTCGCAGGAAGCATGAATTGTCTAAGATACTGCAAGATATTGATAGCCAAATTGAACATACAGGAAATTACCACGTGGAGGAGGAGGAAAGAAATCACACCCTTCAACAATTGCAGTGTATTGAAAACAGATTGAAACATGAAGCTAGACAAAAAGTTAGGATGAAGTGGGCAAAGGAAGGATACACTAATTCTAGGTTTTTCGATCGAGTTTTGTCTCTTCGAAGGGCTAAGGCTTTCATTTCCAGAATGGAGGTAGCTGATGGCTTCTTATTGGACTCTACCGAGGATATCCCACAGCATATCATTGGATATTTCTCCTAGATCTTCACGAATACCAACAGACCCCATTGGGCCATAGAAAGTATTAAATGGAATCATATATCCTGTGGCCAGTAGGAGTGGTTGGAGTGACGTTTCACGGAGGAGGAGGTAAGGAAGGCGGTCTTTAGCTGCGAAGAAGAGAAAGCTCGAGGGCCTGATGGCTATTCCATGTTATTTTACTAAAAGAATTGGCCTATCCTAAAGTAGAAAATCACATACACGATGGAGGATTTTTATTCCACATGGATCATCAACAGATGCATCAATGAAACCTATGTTTAGCTGATGCCAAAGAAAAGCCATTCGGTGAAAGTGGAAGACTTTCGCCCATTAGCCTAGTAACTAGTTTATATAAAATTATTGTTTGGATCCTCATGAAGAGACTCAAAGAGGTGATTCAATGCACGATAGCTGAGAATCAAATGGGTTTCATTAAGCAACCTTATATCTTTGTCATTATTCTGATTGCCAATGAAGTGGTAGAGGACTGCAGAACTTGACATAAGGATGGTTTGGTTGTTAAGATTGACTTCTCCGGGGCTTATTATTCAATACGGTGGTGATATCTTATCAATGTTCTGAAGAAGAAAGGATTCAGGGATAGGTGGCGTAGATGGATCCTAGGTTGTATATCCTTGATCTCTTACTCGATCATCATTAATGGTAGGTTGTATATCAGATTTCATTAACAGAATAGGGGAAGAAGGACCAGAAAACTGGGCCTGGAATCTCCACATAACCAAGAACATTAAGGAGGACTTAGCACAGGAAGTCATGGAGATTCTTAACCTGCTACAACAGATCCAAATTACGAACAATAAAGACAGAATCGAATGGATGGGAGGCAAGGAAAACATATTTTCTGTTTAGTCATTCTACAACAAATTAAACAGTGCTCGGACAACGTCAAACCCTTTCCACCACGCAAACCTTGTGTGGAAAATAAGAATTTCCACGAAAACAAAAATCTTAGCCTGACTGATTCTTCTTAATGAATTGAATGTAGATGATGTAGTGCAAACAAAAATGCCTAATCACACTTTAAAGCCTTCCATATGCTGCCTATGCAGGGGAGATGAAGAAACCACAACACACATATTCGGGAGATGCAAGTTTATATCAGAAGTTTGGGAAGGCTGGACGCAAAGATGCCAAGGAATCAGACCATGAAGAATGGATGCTGAAGATCAAAGTTTGGAAGGTGCTCAAGACAGAAGATTGCAAGCTTATAGTAGAGTCATTATTTTTGCTATATGGTATAGTGTCTGGGAAGAAAGAAATAGTAGGATTTTGAAGAACTCATCTAAAGACAGCAATAGGGTTTGGGAGAGATTCAAAATTCTGTTTTGTACTTGGATCGCCAATACTGTATGGGTACACTTTTGGGGATTGGCTAAGGAACTGACACAATATTATGTACTCTTTGTAACTAGATTTTAGACCTCTCATTTGAAATCTCTCTAGTATTAATAATACTATAGTTTCTCTTCAAAAAAAAAAATGGTAGGTTGAGAGGGAAGATTGTAGCCTCTAGAGGCCTGGGACAGAGAGAGACCCACTTTCCCCGTGATAGTCTTCACGACATCATCCAGGAGGCTGTGGAGCATGGCCTATGAGGCTTTGAGGTGGGGGAACAAGGAGAATTCATTTAACGCACCTTCTCTATACGGATGACTCTCTCTTCTTCCTGAAAAATGATGCGGCATAGAGCTGGAGTATGCTCACAAGGGTAATGGAAAGTTTCTCCATCTCTGGTTTGAAGATCAACTTCCACAAGAGCCAAATTGTGGGAATCAACCTCACTGACCTGGTGATGCAACAAACAATTAGGATCTTGGGTATCCTGCAAGCAGTTAGCCAATAAAGTATCTAGGCCTTCCTTTGGGAGGTAATTCTAAGACGCTCTCGTTTTGAGATTCGATGTTGTAGATTGTCTAGAAGAGAATTGAGAGTTGGAGGGTTAGTTACCTTTCTAGAGTGATTGACTTCTTCTAATCAAGGCTGTGCTGGAGGCCTTCCCAACTTATTTCATCTCTATTTTTCAAATGCCTGTGACAATTCAAAAGAAAATTGTAAGGAGCATTAGACGTTTCTTTTGGAGAGTGGAACATACAGAGAGAACGCAAATGCTGGTCAGTTGGAAGCAGATCAGTCAGCTGACTAGTAATGGGGGCTTGGGGAAATTTAGGAAGCTTGCTTTGGCAGCCAAGTGGTTGTGCTTGTTTCTTTCGGCCCAAGGGCTCCTATGGGGAAGATAATTGTCAACGCCCCCAACACTTAGTAGAATGACGTAGTGATAGAGCTAAATGGCACAACTACTGGTAGGTCGCTTTGGAAATTCATCCACTCTATGTACTCGCCATTCCTCAGACAAGCTCAATGGAGAATGGGAGATGGAAGGCGTATTAGGGCTTGAGAGGATGTTTGGAGTGGTCTGATACCTTTGAGATATGCATGCCCACAACTCTTCATTTTGGTTTAGTCTCCCTCTAATACTATTTTTCAGCTCTGGAACAACATTCGGTGCCAGAATAAAACTCTAGCCGCATGGAACCTGAGTTTTCGACGAGTCCTTAAGGATGATGAGATTGAGGACCTCGTGGTTCTGTTGCAGCGATTTGAAAACCTTCAGTTGCAACCTCAAAGGATTCTTGGCATTTGGTTAGAGAGGATTCGGGGTCTTCTCTACCAGCTCCTGCTACGCCGCCTTCACTGCCAATGATTCTATGCTTAGAAACACTAATCTAGACCCAATCTGGAGCTGGAAAATGCCTGTCAAGAATAAAATTCTTGCTTGGTTTATTATGTTAGGCCGTTTAGATTGTAGTGTTCAGTGCCAAAGGAAGGTCCCTAGCTGCTGCCTATTGCCTTCCTAATGTTGTCTTTGTTGGGTTTTTGAGGATGATGTTCGCCACCTATTTTGGGACTGCCAGGTTTTGAAGACAATATGGCTATCATTGCAGCAGTACCTCTTGGTGTTGTCTAAGCCTTCAGATAGTAGTAGCATTATCTTTTACCTAACCCACACCCCTTGATAGCTCAAGAAATATTGGTTTTTGATCCATTCGCCATTTGGTTAGCAGTCTGGGAGGCTAGAAATTGCTGTATTTTCAAGCAAATAACTATTCGTAAACCAGATTATAAATAAGTCCATTTATCTTTTTTGCTGTTTGGCTTCCCCCCCGAAGTTGGGTTTAGCGTATTCTTTTGGGAATTGGATGCTCAAGTGAACTTTCATTTTGTACTCTCTTCTGTAAGCGCCTTTGGTGCCTTGGACTGCTCGTTCACCTTTATTAATTTATAATATCTATTGTTTCTTTTTCAAAAAAAAAAATCAAGATAATCAATTTCTGCAACATCAATAGTGTAGATGGAAGGATTCAATGGGGGTGGAATCTCCATATAACCAACAATATAGGCGAGGACCATGTGGAAGAAGTGGGTTGATTGCTGGATACTCTTCATAGTTTTCATTTTAGCAACATGGAGGAAGAGGACAAGCCGATATGGATTAAAGACACTAGGAAGGAATTTTCAGTGCGATCCCTGCTTGAAGGTATTGATGGACAGGAAGTAAACGATAATAGTGCTACAACAGAGTTTATATGGAGTATGAAAATTCCCCTGAAAGTGAGATTTCTCATGTGGATTGTCAGCCTTAACAAGCTACAGACAACAGAAAATATTCAGAAGAGATGGCCAAATCATACCCTAAATCCGTCTATTTGTTTGATGTGCAGGAGGAGCGAGGAATCAACTATACACCTTCTAACTGAATGCAATCTAGTGAAATATCTATGGGGGGAATGGAGCAAAGTCAACAACAGTTTTGTTTCAACAGCAAGAGATAATCTGTTTCAGTTTCCAGAAAATAGAATCACGCCAACTCTACTACCCTATAAGAAGGCAATTCTAGCGGCAGTGTGGTATGCGGTTTGGGAGGAAAGAAATCAAAGACTATTTTCTAACAAGATCAAGACAGAAAGGATGGTTTGGGAACGGTCTAATAACCTTTTTGCTACTTGGATTCATTGTACAAAGTTAGGTCTAGGATACTCATTTGGTGAATGGGTAAAAAACGGAATGAATATTTTACAGACTTTTGAAAGTTGTAATGGCTTGTAAAGCCCGGATATCTCATTTGGTTTTTTGTAATCTTATCTTTTATTAATATATGTTTCTATTTCAAAAAAAAAAAAAATTTCATAAAATCATAGTAAATAGATATTTAGTTTCATTATCAACAAATGAAATGCCTAACACAACATGTGGGTCGCAACACAATAAAGTCTTACCCTTTCAGTTAAGGCTGCATCATGAACCAAAGTTAGCCCTTCTAAACTAGGGTGTACATCATGACTTCCAAAATTACGAAGTCCATTCCAACCAGTGTACCAAAATTTAGAAAGAGAAAGAAAGAGAAAGGTAGAAGAATCAACTCCCAAGCCATGAGTTAAGATACTTGCATTTGAAAAATGAGGGCATAAGCTCTACAAGTCAGTAGGTCTATTTTCAAACTAAACAATCATACATATATATCGACTATGTCAACATTTCAAACATTAGGCGTTTTAATCAACATTTTGTATTTTATTCAATCGTTGGGTAAGATAGACAAGTCTTAAGGTAGTGCAATGGCATTGCAAACCACAAGGATAAAGTGTGGTATCGTGCTTGTGGTCAAAGATCTCCAAGGTGCTCGAAGGCCAATTGTGTTTTCATTAAAGTGTACATCAACCCCTAGATCAAAGTTAAATAAAGAAGGTTTCGAAAAGCATTTCAACTTCAAGATTAAGGTCACATGGTGGAGGTTTTTCAGAAAACATCTTAACCCAAGAACCAAGGCCACATAGGAAAGGTTTTAAATCAAGAAAAATTAAACCAACATCAAGGGACTCCAACAACACCTCAAAGTTGCCCGTCCTAGAAGGTGGATTATTATCTTAATTGTGTTTATCATGTGAGGTCAAAATGATAAGTCAAACATTATGTTGATTATCATATGCATGGATTTCTCATCATAATAAGAGAAGCAACGTCTTTTATTCCATGTATGGATGGATTCATTTTTCATCATGATTAAACAAGTAACATTGGGAGCAACAAGTTGAGTCTTCGTCTTCATTTATGATTAAGACTTGGAGCTCCTTCTGACGACGATGTCTTTAGCGTATTTATCGTTGTAGTGAAAACTTAGACCCTTGGAGCAATGGGCTTGAGCTTCAGAGGGCGTTAATGTGATCTTGTTCTTGTTATTGTCAGCTCCTGTGGCAAAGTTTCTGGCGTTCCACTGTACAACTCTAAAAGTGGGAGAGTGCTTTGTTGGTATCTTTGTAATAATGTTGGAGATAGGAGAAAATGAAGCCTTAGTGAGATGTGGATCTCCAAAGGATGTGATGACCATATTTCATTCCTCCACAAGTTGTGCCATTTTTGTAATTGAATTGGAGTCGACGGGCCTTGGCTCTTGCAACTTGGGCCGAATGTCAGATGTCAGATCTCACGCAGTTGATGAAGGTGCTTTCAAGCACTTTGTCAGGGAGTCCTACCATAGAGGTAGACAACAACTCAAATTCTCCCCAGAAAATAGCGATACTCTCGATGTGCTTGATGTTTAAGAATATCTCACAAAGAGTACAAAATCGTGAGGACCCAAACTTGTTCATCAATTGTTGTTTGAGCTTGATCCATTGCAAAAGAGGGAGAGGGCGCATCCATCCATCAAAATCATGCCGAAGCTTCATCCTTGAAGTTTACACCTGTTGCCTTAATCCTTTCCAAGTCTGTCAAACGGTTCATCTTGAAGAGCAACTCCTTCTTGAATAGCCAACTCTTTGGTTTCTCGCCTCGAAAGATTGACATCTCCGATTGCCATACAAAACGCCTTGATTTGTCATCTATCGTCGCTATGCCATCTTCTGTAGGAAGGAAGAGCATCTATCCATTTAGCTATTCCCTCCTTGCGACAATGTTCCACACTTTACAATATGACCTTTGTGGGTTCAAATCTGATAGATGATGGGTTCCTCCATCTTCCATCTTGGATTTGCCAATAATGATAACCTGAAATATTGATTGCGAGGATCAATGTCTATCTTCCATCAATTGCAACAACTTGTCCATGCTATGCACAATTATCTCCATGCTCTACTTTATACTGAGAAGTCGATATAGCTCAATCTCATCCCTTCTACTTCCTTTTCGATCAACTCTATCTTGTTCTCGCTCACCTTGGGTTCCATGAACTTGCCTTTTGTGTTGGATTCGAGCAGCTTTGACGTCAATTGATAGAGGCCCAAATTGCTTTAGGGGGATGATATTTAGGAAGAAGAATTGAGGGAGAGGAGAGGATGTTGAATTGCATATTTGTGTATATATATGTATATGTACACATTTGGGAAGCATCTTCAAAACTATCTCTGGAGTAAGAAAAATTCCTTGTTAAAATTCAAAAGCAACCAACCATTTATTTGGCAACATCAGTGGCTCATGTCCATCATTGATCATTCCAACAGTTGGCACTTTCTCAGTTGGCCATTCTAGTTGCTGTCTGTTCTTTCTCTGTGGTTGGACCACTAACGATGGAATCTCTTGCTGTTGCCACTTGTTTTGCTTGCTCTTGTTCCTTCTGGTGTAAGTCATGGTAATTGGGGGCCTAACACAGACCCATGTTTTGAAGTTGGTTCCTCACAGGGCTGTCATTGGCCCCTACATTGCTCTTCATTTCACATTAATATAACATGCCTTTTCTTGGTTGCCCAAGAAAAAAAAAAAGAATTTAGTGAGGGTAATTTTATATTTGGAATTTAAGAAATTAGATTGGGATTTGTGATTGGACAATTTTGGATGGGAGCTTTAGAATCTCTTTTGTTGATGTGCAAATGTGTGATGCTATAAAATTTGGTTAAGATAAACTAATGGAATCTTACTCCTTAACTTAGGGATGTCGAGTAAGTTTCTGTGAAGATTGATTATTAGACAATCAAGTTAGACTCACTTTGTAGTCGTGTTTTTTTGGGGGTATTTGTTTTTTAAGATGGGGAGCAACTCAAGTTGATAAGCATGGTGTCCACCTAATAAGCCCCCAATTACACAAAAGTACACTAGTGAAAATAAGAGGATGTTAGGCAAGTGGACCGATCAAAGATGGTGTTGATTCTAATGATGTTTGATGTAATTGCATGTGGTTCTTTAGTGGTATGGTCCAGTTGGTTACTTATGAAGTAGTTAAGAGTGGGAATGCTGGAGAATGGGATCATTTTTTTCCAGCTATATAGGCTGTTGCAAAGAGTTTCCTCTTGAAACACTATGACCATCTCTATCTTCTTCATTTTGTTGAGCTTCTAAGCATTAAAGATTCACCTCTTCCCTTATTTTCTCTGTTCTCAATTTTCCTACTATCATTTGGTATCAAAGTGTAATTTGATCCAATTCATTACTCTATGGTCAAATGCCTCAAACGGTGAGTGAAAACCAATTAGATTCAATGGAGAAGGAGATGGAGGTATTGAAGATTGACCTGCAATGGTTGTTGGAGACAATTTATGGATATGATATGCAAAACGTGACCAAGATAATGCTATTCTTGGTGGAAACACATTGATTTGTTCAATCACTTTCTCAAGCAATTTTGAAGGAATAATCCAAGGTTGATGAAGGTGAGGCGAGTTCTTGTTTGAAGAGCAATTTGCTGGATGTTGAGGCTCCAATTTTGTTGTGCAATCATGCGAGTTTATCATGATCCACATCATTGTTGGTCGAAGATGATGTTTTGACATCAATAAATGGCAATTGGTGTATTGAGTTGAGATGTTTGTTTTGAGGAAGCAACCAAAGGGACGGATACTTTGTGTTGAATTATGAACTGCATATTGAATGTGGACAAAGTTAAAGTAACTAGTGTGAGGTTTGAAGACGAGGCACTAGCATGGTTTTTATTGTGGTATGGTTGCATTCCAATCCTTTTGTGGGCCAATTTGAAATAACTCCTCCTTAATTGCTTTGGATTCTTGTTGGTTGACAATATATGTGAGCGATTTCTAGAAATTTGGCAGCCACAACATTGGTGGTGTATTGACGAGAGTTTGAGTTGTTATCAATTGCTATGGTTAGTTTGGAAGATAAAGTTCTCAAAAACACTTTCATGAAGGGGTTGAAGTCAATTATTTGGGTCGAGCTCAAGGTTTTGAAGCTAGTTGGGTTGGGCCCATGGTATAAAAATTAGACGAATTTCGTCGAAATCAGCCGAATTAATTAGGTAATTTGGACAATCGAAACGAAGTTCACTTGTAAATATAAAATTACAAAATTTCATCGAAATCTTTGAAAAATCGGCAAAGTTCACTTAAAATTGAAGTTTTGAAGATTTTTGTGAAAAAAATGTATAAAAGTCTTAAAAAAGAGCATTTTTGATGAAAAAATTTATGTAGTGCACAAAGATTCTTTTGTATAATTATAAAAATTATACAAAAAATCATTCTTTATAAAAGAAGAAGATTTAAGCCGAGATATGTATAACTAGCAAGTGACTATTCAAGAGAAAGAAGCATGAGTTGTAGCCTGAAAAAGAGATGATAGAGAGATGAGAGAGAAGTAAAAAATAAGCTAAAAGTCTAAAAGAAGAACAATAAATGAAAATCAAGGTTTATATTAGAGTTTGACGATAATTTTTTTTTTTTTTTTTTTTTTGGTTTTTTAACCCCTAATAGTTTTAAGTTAACAAACGTGATGTGCATTAAGCATTATTAATGTTTTTTTTGAAATGGGAGCATTATTAATGTTAACATATATATATTTAGAACCATTATGTATATACTTTTATATGTATAATGTATTTATTATGTTTGTTTTTGACATTTTTAATAGAAATTGTGCATATTTAATGTTTATATAATATTTTTTTGAAGTTTCCTAAGTTGGTAAATTTTTACAAAATTTTTTTCGAATTTTTCGAACTCTTCGAATTAATTTTGATTTTCAAATGTCGAAGTTTGGGGCGAAATCGAATTTTCGTTCCATGGCTGGGCCTTATTATGGAGTCAACTCAACTTATTGAAGATAAAAATAATACTCTAATTTCCCTTCATGACCCGACAACAATTTCTATTTTTCAAACCCTTGCATTTGGTGATTGCCCCAAATGCCAATTAGAGCATCTTGCTCTATGTTCCACGATGGGGTTCAAATGATGAGATCTACTCCGATCATTATTAGAGCACACCCCTCCAACAGAAAAGACAAGAGTAAACACCTCTCTATCACCTTAGTAGAGGCGCAAGCTTGTCATGCCAAGGGCATTTGCTTTGATGCAATGAGAAGTACAATTTAGGGCTATTGCAAACTGGAGTTGCAATTCCTTTTGGTGAATAGGATGATTACAAGCTATAGTGGATTAGTGGCGATGACACTTGTTTGAAGCATGCACTTATGGCGTACCACCTTGCTCTTATGGGTATGTGAAATTCATTGCTCCCATGGACCAAGATAAATCAACTTTCTCTCATCTGCCATGGATCTCTCTACCCTAGGCACTATCAAGCTAGAAGGGTAAATCAATACTAGGTCTATCACCTTATAGGTCGATAGCAACTCAACACAATTTTGTGGTAGAGGAATTGGTGAACGCATTACAGTTGCCAATAACCATGATGAATTTTGGTGTCTTATAGGCATGGGACTAGCTATTTACGGCAAAGTGATTTGCAAGGGTGTCATCCTAGAATTGCCACAATTGAGGTGGTTGTTGATTTCTTGTTATTATTGGTTTTATCCTTGGAATGCAATGATTGGCTACAATTTGTGTCATTAAGGTAGATTGGCACACGTTTGTGATGCATTTCAAATTAGTGAGTCACTTGTGATGTTCTGCGGTGATCCTCGCTTGTGCAAAATTGGGGTTTTTGTTAAAAAAAAACCACGATATTTATGAGCAAGGGCATAGTGTTTTAGTTGAGTTGTGCTTGTTTAGGGCACATGAGGCAGTAGAGTAGATCGTCATGGTTTCTTCTTGGTGGGATAGATTGATGGGTCTATATCCTAGGGTGTTTGAGCTAGCCACTACCCTAGGGTGCTTGATCATGCCATACACCTACAAGCTAGGGCAAGATAGGTCAAGACCCGTCCTACCAATATTTGCAAATCCAAATTGAGAGGATGGTGAAAGAGTGTTGGTATCATTAAATCAAGTACAAGCCCCTTGTCAAGCTAGTTCTCTTGGTAAAGAAGAAGGGTGAGAGTTGGCCTTTTCGCATCAACTATCAATATGGTTCTTGATCATTTTCCAGTTTCGGTGTTTGATGAACTTTCGGAAGAGTTACTTGGTGCTACTATTTTTTTGGAGTTGGATTTAAAATTTGGCTACCACCAAATTTGGGTCAAGGAGGTGGATGTTCCCAAGATGACAATCAAACTCCTGATGCCCCTATATATTTTGGCGAAGTCAAAATTGATGACATACCATTCACTTATGAATTGGGTATTTTATGGTGTAAATTTGTCTTGGTATTTTTCACGGATATCGTAATTTACATTTCAGATTTGGTAGCAAATTCATTATGCTTGCTATATGTTTTTGCGGCATTAGAGGCCAACCACCTATTGGTTAATGCCAAGAAGTGCTCTTTCAGTTTACCAAAAGTCAAGTACCTAGGCCATTGAGTCTTGATCAATGGCATTTCGGCCAATCACATTAAAATTAAGGCGATGGTCAAGTGGTTTAAACCAGCCACTGTTTGGGAGCTTAGGGGCATTTTGGGCCTCACAAGATTTGGTTATGATTTATATACTATAAGTTGGGCCAGTTGAATAGTGTAGTTGATGCGCTCTCCAGCATCTTGGAGTAGTCTCTGTTGTCCTTGTTTGCCATTACATTTGTCTAGATTTGCAGGATGATCCGTCTTCTCAATCCTAATATTTATTGCAACCATGGAATGAAAATTTGTCGAATTTTGGCGAAATTCCATGAAATAATTCGGATATTTTGGGTATCAAACGACAATTTAGTTGTAAAAAAAATACAAAAATTTCGACAAAACCTTGAAGATTTCGACGAAATTCGTAAAAAAAATTGAAGATTTTGGTGAAATTTGTGGAATACACAAGTAAATAATATATAATTCTTAGCATGTATAATAAATACTAAATCTTGTTAATGTTAAAAAGACAAGTTTGAAATAATTATATTTATACTTTTATATTTAAAATATATTTATTTATATTTATTTTCATCATTTGTAATAGAATTTATGCATATTTTTGCATTTATGTAGAATTTTTTGAACTTATCTAAGTAGACAAATTTTTACAAAACTTCTCTCGAATTTCTAAAACTCTTCGAATTAATTTTGATTTTGGAAGGTTGAAGTTTCAAGCGAAGTCGAATTTTCATTCCTTGGTTGCAATGTGGTCGTCTTCTTTATAAGGCTTTGTAGTGTTGGTGAAGTCCTCAACTCTTATTTCCCTCATTTTGCATAAGTATAGTAATGGTGTCGTAGGAAGGCATTCTGGGTTTCTCCAGACTGACAGGCAATTGGCCTAGGATGTTTATTGGGCGGCGATGAAATCCACAGTTAAATAGTTTATTGCATAATGCACCCCTGCCAACAACATAAGTGTCAAGTTTTATCTCCTGTAACTCTACTACAACCAGTTTCAAACTTCCAATTCTCGATTAAATATGGGAAGCTTTGTCCATGGACTTCATTGAGGGCCTCCCTAAGGGTATGTAAATATGATTCTATGTTGGTGGTGGTCAATCGTTTGAGCAAGTGTGAATTTCGTTTTGCATGAGCATCCTTTTAATGCTCAACTCATTGCCCATGTGTTTATAAAGGAAGCTGTGTGTCTCCATTGAATGTTGTGTTCTATGGTCTCTGACTGTGACGAGGTCTTCCTTACGCTTATTTTGGACTTGGTTATTTTGTTTGTGTGGCACGACTCTCAACATGAGCACAACGTTTCACTTGCAATCTGACAACCAAATGGAGGTGATTAATTGCTGTTTAGATACATATTTGCATTGCTTTTCTAGTGCAAACCTTGCCAATCGCATGTGTGTTTACTGTATGCCAAATTTGGTATGACACTATTTTATGCAGCTACCAATTTGACACCCTTTTGAGCGGTTTATGGTCACGACTCGCCGCCTTCAATTCAGTTTGGCATCCAAAATACTGTTGTAGTTTCAATTGAGGATCATTAACAACAGTGTGATGCCATCCTTGTTGAGCTTAAGTCTCATCTCTCCTAGATCCAATCTAAGATGGAAGCTTTGGCAGATTCCAAATGGCTAATGTGGTCTGTGAGGTGGGTGACTTGATCTTTTGAAAATGAGGCTTTACTACTTGCCTTTTGTGGCTCATAAGCTCAATGGGAAGCTAGTGCCGCTTTTCTTTTGCCCTTTTAAAATCCCCAAGTGCGTCAGTTCGATCACTTTTGAACTGGAGCTCCTTTCAACAGGTAATATTCATCCAGTCTTGCATGTGTTGCAACTTAAAAAATTATTGGGCAGCAGCTCCCAATATCAGCCACTGCATTTGATGCTGAATAAGAATGGATCGTTGAACCTGCCACCATTCCAGGTGTTTCGTGAAGTTGAAGGCACCAAGGAAGTCTTGGTGCAATAGAAAGACCTTCCTCCCCTTGAAGCAACTTGGGAACCAGCCGCTGTCATTCAACATCGATTTCCTTTTGTCACCTTGATGACATGGTGAATCTC
>JAJIYU010011864.1:0-15003 GCA_030144865.1 Tinospora cordifolia
AAAAAAAAAACACATTTTGTTTGCATAAAAAAGAAATATATGTTATTAATATTAAATTACTACGAAATTACGAATGCATTTCTCGCGTTCCTTTACCTATAACGGAAAACTTTTAGCCGTACGTTCCACTTGTCAGAATTTGACAAAGCATTTCTCGCGTTCTTCTCTGTCTTACTCCTTTCATCTTTTTCTTCTTCTTCTTCTTCTTCTTCTTTGTGGTTTTACTGATTAATCAATAGGAAAAAAATGGGGAAGCTGTTGGAAGATTTCGAGGCGATATATGGGAAAGCGAGTGCAGAATGGGAGAAGCCTTGTTCACTGCCGTTGCGTCCTTTTCTGTTTCATGTTTACTCCTCTGATAATTCTTCGAAGCTCGTCTTTCATGTCACTGATTTCCATTTCTACACTTGGGGTTGCACCAAATCAATTCAACAGTTAGAAGACTTGGTAATGCTTTCTCTCTCTCTCTCTCTCTCTCTCTCTCTCTCTCTCTCTCTCTCTCTTCTCTCTCTCTCTTCTGTTTTTAGTATGACTGCGACGAAAGGGAGAAAAGTGTCTGGTTTGCTTCTTTTTTTTTTTTTTTTTTCTTTGTAATTGTCTTCGAAGGATACCCATCTCTTTGAACTACCCAATTCGCTTTTTTCGGTATTGAGGATTCAATTGTGGATGTAGAAGAATTAGTTGTTCTCTTTTGTAGGCTTGGAATGAGGAATCTTTCTAGGGATGAGGGAGGAGGGATTTAAGTTTTGTTTTTAGAATCTCTTGTTGTATAGCACGTAACTGATTTTGGGTTTTAGCTTAGCTTTGTTTATCTTTTGGCCACATTGATATGAAATGGATTGGAGTTCAACTCTTTATTGTGTAAATAGGATGTCATGTTCAGTTAGATTAGTAGTTTTCATTCTCATTGGATTTTTGAGGGGCGAGCTTAATAATTGAGGTTGCTCCATTCTGACCAAGAAATCATGGGTTTGAATTCTGATGGAGCCTGGGATTTGGAGATATGTATCGGATGGGCTCTATTGTCGCTGGCCTTGTGAGTTTTAGATTGATAAATGTTATTTTTGGTTAATAAGTTTCATTTCATCTTCATAAATTATTCTTAAGATTAGTAATGATAAAAAATAGATCATTATATTGATGAAATCAAAGGAATAAAATATTGTCAGATTTAAATTGAGGCTGAGAAACTGAGGTTTTCATATCATTGTCGGCACTTTCAACCTTAATTTGATAGAGATAAAAAGGCTATAAATCTATTAAGTTTGGATGACCCTACATTTACAAGAGCAGCTATACAATATCTACACTTTGAGAGTTTGAGTCCTTGGAGAAGAAAATCTTGAAGAATGCTTATGAAAGAAAACCAAGGGAACGGAGTAAAACTAAAGTTTTGTTGGAAGAACTATTTCTAGACTTTGTAGTTTAGGCTCACTTCAAAATTGATCCTAATGTCTTTCATACTATGAGTCAAGAGTTAACCAGCTAAATTGTCCTCGAGTATCAATTAGTGGAAGACCACATAGGTGACCCCATACAGATTCACATTTCCTGCTGTCCAAGGTGGGGGTTGGAGATAAATATTGACTCATTTTCAGCTATCCCACTTTTCATTTCTTCTCTTGTTTTCCTTTACATGGGATTGGGGGAACACATGAGTGACCTTATCGAGATTCACATTTCTTGCTTCTCAATGGTGGGGATTGGGGATAAATATTGACATCTTCAATTATCCCACTTTTCCTTATCTTGTTTTCCTGTACATGGGAATTGGAGCGTCACATGTATGATTTTATAGAGATTCACATTTCTCGCTTGTTCATGGTGGGTGGGGATTGATATTGATGTCTTCAGTTATTCCAATTTTCATTCCTTCTCTTCTTTTGCTTTATGTTTAATATCCTTTCTGTAGTCTCACTTGGCTAAGTTTTGGTTTCTATGTACCATGTTTGTCTGTTGTTTTAGACTTGGAACTGGCCTGATGATTTTTAAGGTGCTATGCACGAATACTTCAACTGTAGGCTTAAATCCATTATGTCTTCATGGCAAATTTTGATCATGTATTTTAGATCACGTGCCAGGGATCTAAATTGTATTTCTGATTAATTAATGCAGACTATATGCCTATCAGTTCCCTTTTGTAGGATCAATTATTTCAGATAGTTTGTGCTTTTGCAAATAACAAAAAGCCATCCTTATTTCCTGCCTTTATTTGTATACAATTCTGAGAATCTCATTACTACAATTTATGCAGTCAGAATTTTATTACTGCAATTGATGCAGTAGACCTATAATTTTGTTATAATTTGTAAAAATGACATGGGTAATGGCACAAATTAAAAATCTGAATAATAGCTAAGACCTTCAATACTGAACCGGGATGACGGTGAGTAATTCTTGAACAGAGCTTGAGAAAACCAATACATATATATTTCATCTACTTGTCTTTTCTTTATTCAGAATTGTTTTTTTTTTTTTTTCATTTTTTTCACATTTGTTGGTGGTGTACAAGTTAGAAAATCCTAATGTACTATTCACATGTTTTTTAATTGGAAAAGAGAGAAGATCCTGTTTATTGAAACTTGACGGTTTGAGTTCATTGATCATCCCTAGCATTTCTAATGTCTTTAATTCCAATTTCTTTGTGCAGAACTCAAATGTTGGCATTGGTGGTTCAATATCTGAGTTGGTTGATTATTTGATAGCATGTTTAAATTCTGGCAATGTAAAGATTGTTCTTGAGGGCCACATTGAATCAAAAAAGGCAGCAGGTGAATGTTTTTCCTTTTTGATAGTTCTATTATTTCTCCCTTGGTAAGATTTATTTGAAATGACATTTTATTATATACTGGTTGTTGCTATAGAAATGTATAATGGGCATTTTGTTTTCTGGATACTTGTTTGTCCAATTGGCTTGCTGAGGCTTTTCTTTTAAAATCTCAATGCGTGGATGAATAATATTCTTTTTATTGAAACAATTTAGCATAGACATGAATCACTGACCAAGATCAAGACAGGTGTTCAAGGATTAATTTTAGTTAGTAAATTGGCAACTATATTCTAATGAATATAAACATTGTTAAAATAACTGGATAGCTTTTCCTCTTCATTAACAGAAACATGTTCTCAAAAAACTGTAAGTGAGTGATCTGTCAATATACAGCCATCAATTTTCAATATCTTATTCAAGAAGGTATCTAATACTTATAATTTCTGGATCTTGGCATTTCAGGTGCCACATTTGCGAAGTTGATCACTTACAAATCCAAGGGAATGCCTTCAATAACTATTTCTCTTGACAGACTTACAAAGCTATCAGCTTCTAATGCCATAGGAAAGCTTTCTTGGGAGCTGTTTGAAGCATTCAAACGCAAGGATGACCTAGTTGCAAAAGGTTGTAACTCCTCCGTAGTAGACAGGAAATTTTGTTATTTTCATTTTTCATACATTTACTCCTATTGATAAATTTGTTTCTTGAATTCTATATGATTGTTTAGTTATTTTGCTGTTATAAACTTTTGAAAAACAATTAAGTATTTATTCTTTTAATTTCATCAACAATTTTTTTTTTATCTTCAAATTATTATTTGTATTGTTGTATCAGTTATCAGATGGTTATCCACATATTTAGAACCCATTCACTTCGTATACTAGAGCATTTGGGGCCAACATTCTTTTTGTAGTTTGAGAAGATGTGGTATTATTTCCTACAAATTTTATTTGTTATTTTGTTAAGATGATTTTATTTAGATCAAATAATATTCAAAGGTCAATGAATAAGTTAGAGTTTCCATATTCAAAGATGTGCGGAAAACAAAAATGATGTGGAATAAGGTAGTAAATACTATATGAAGGTCAGAAATAATATATGAAGGTAAAGAAGATAGTGAATGCTAAATGAAGTTCATAATAATAAAGAAGATAGGGGTTATTTCATTGTTTTTAGATGCTTTATCATATTTGGCAATTCAATTAACACATGAATGAACGCACTAGAGAGTCCATGTATAATGTTTATTTTTTTATTTTTGAAAATGAAATTCTCAACCACAATTTCTCTACATTGTTTCTTTGTCAACCCCTTATCCTACACATTTCTCTTTTCCTCTTTTTATGCTATTAATAGTAGCTTCATGCATTTTCGCGTCTCCACCTATCAACTATACCTCTTAGGTTAAATGATATCTGATGTGATGTTAGAGCATTGGTTTATAAAAGGTCTGGGGCTTAAGTCTCATTGTTGCATTTGCATGTTCCCAATTTGCAATATAGGTATTTGTCTCATCTTCTCTCTTTTCTTTTTCTATTTATATGTAGGATGGGGCTGCATATGAGGGGGAGTCTTGATGGTAGCTTGAAATGCATTGTTGAGCCTCATCTTATTAGCTATATTTTTTGGAATCAATGATTTCCGACAAAAGTTTTATCTTTTACTCCAAGTTTGAGTGTTGCATTGCAATTTTTAAAATTCAATGGATTATTGATATTATTGTGTGAGAGTTGTGGATGAACGTTAGGATGATTGCTAACGGTTGAGGGCGCTCAACCATTAGTTCTGAAAATGAAGGGTGGTATCGGTCTAATGGTTGTTGAGGGTGCTCAGCACTGATTTGGAGATCAAAATTTGTATCCTGATACAATATCTTGGTTTGTGGCTAAGGCTGTGTCATCCCTTCCTTAGACCTTGCAAACCCTTAGAGGTCTGCACTCCTTTTTCTTTTTCTGATAAATATTTGCATGAATATGTTGTAGGCCTTTAACCTTGATAAGAATGAGATATTGAGATGATCTCTTTGTTTTCATGATTTAGTCTTTTAGAATGTCACTGAATTGTTCTTGTTACTTATTTCGAGGCTGGATTAAACTAGGTGAATCAAGCTAAGAAATAAATCACACAAACCCAAAAATCCAAAATCAGCAAATAACATGATTCGAGACTAGAACTCTTTCTTTTATTCTTATAACACACTTCCTCTTTACTCCAAGAATCAACGAATTACCCCACTTTTCTGATACATGTTTTTTTTTATATTTCGTTACCATGCAACTGACCAAACTGTCCATACAAGTATTACAGAATTGTCCTTCTAGGTGACAAAATATTTACAAATGAATATGTATCAATTACGACTGCAACACTGCTCCTATCACCAAACCTATCCAGTTGCTGCTACTATCAATGCTCTGCTGGTTCTCCGTGCTTCTTCCCACACCTTGAATATACCAAACACATCACTAGCTGCCTATCAAAGGAACATTAAAGCTAAGCCTTGTTATATTTTAGTTTCTAACAGATCAACCATATAGCACTAGACTCAAATTTTGCAAATTTTGTTAATTTGCCATTTTGCTTCTTTATCTCATTATCTCCCTTTCTCTTTCTTACTTTCTCACTATTTATTATATTCAAGAATTTTAATTCTGGAGGTTTTTGATCCTTCATGGGGTTAAGTTAGTATCAAGTCGAGTTTTTGATCCTTGTTCGTTAAACTTTATCTATCATCCTACTTGATCTTTTTCCTTCATGATTAATTTTTAGAAGTTGAAAGCCATGTGGTTTACTTTGTGAGGCCTGTTGAAAGCCTTGAGATGAGCTCTTACAACTTCGTAGTTTAGGAATGCACACTTTGAGAAACTCACATCCACATTAGATAGGTTTTTCCTTGGATTTGAACTCATGACCTCTAGACCAAATGGAGCAACTTTAACTGTTGCAACAAAACCCGCCCTTCTAAAATAATAAAAGATTTCTAGAAGCATTGTGTTACCATTGAACTTGGAGTACCTTTGTAAAACCTTCAACAGTTAAGAATTAATCTTTCTAGTTGTTTCCTAGAAGCATCGTGTTGCTATTGAAGACTTGAAGCATCATAACACGATTCATTCTTCAAATTTGTCCAAACCATATGTTAGATCTTACATTGCAACAATAAAAGAAAAAAAAAGAATTCAAACTTCAATTGCTAAGTCAAGTAATAAGCTGACTGAAATGACCAACTATCAAAAGTTAGCTGCAAACTTCCTGCCACTTGAAAAATTGATATCCAATTTTGATAATAGTCAGAATGATACAAAAAGTTCTTAAAGGTGCTTAGGAATGGTATAAACTTTTTATTGCTAGCTAATAAGCTTTGGACTAGACATATTTAGGATGTAAGTGACTGGTTGCCCTATGGTTTCCATATGGGGTGGTACGGAAGGGGATTGAAACTACTTTTGAGGTACACATTGACTACCAGGGTTTATATTGGGAATGATTACAAAATGAAAAGTTTTCTAGATTTAGATAAAAGAAATGTAAACTCAGAAGTAGACCATCAAGATTTTATTTTTTTTTTGGTTAAATTTGATCATGACCAATGATTTCAGCAAGGGTAGTTAAAACCTAGGATTTGATTACTAGCCTTTTTTATTTGTAGCAAAAAAAAATATGATTGTGAAAGAAAATGAACTCTGACAGAATAAAGACTAAAACAAAATTGGAGGGTTATGTTTTTTGATTTAGAATTTGAAAGAAAGACTTCAGATTTTAGCTGACAATGGAAATATGGAGAACTTAACGAGCCTATGTTCAAGAGATGAAGTGGAACAAGAAGAAAATGAGTAGATTATGGTATACGACTTTGATATATAGGATTTGTTTATAAATAATTAAAATGGAGGAGTAATAGTAGATACATGTTGTAAGGAAGTTGTTGTGGATCTTTGAGAACATTGATGATTTTTCTTGGAAAATATATTGGATGATAGGTTAATTTAAGGAGTTAAAGAGTTAAAAAACATTTTATGTATCCAAAAACTACATAGATACATGGGAAAGCTAGTATGGGTTACAAGAGAGTCCTCGGAGAATACAGATAAAACATAGTATCCCCACCTTGATTATGACGATTTTCACAGATCTCTACCTCTCAATTGTGGTTGTTCTTTTCCTTCCATATAATCCTTGTAATAGCATGATGAGGTACAAGTATTAAACAAGCTAGGAGAGGCAAATAGAGTTTCAAATTCCAACAAATCCCCCTGTAGCTCTGTTGAATCTATCTCATGGCACAAATATCACAAAGATGATTATCCTGTGGAAAAATGAGAGATTTACATATGCCTATATCTATATGTTCCTTTGGATTTTGGGGACAAATATTTGTTTTGTGCCTATGCTTATATCTGACATCTAGAAGGCTGGTTAATTTTCTTATTCCATTACAAAATTACGCTTGGCTAACTTGTTGTACAACATTGTGAGTTGGTTTCCTTTTATCTCATTTAGTGTAAATCTGGAGCATATTAAGCCAATGACATAATCTTCTTCTGTGCTTCTGGAATTCAAGGAGCTAATCTGTCTATTTGTTTCATGCTTTGTTATTAGATGAAAGAGTTGCTGAATGGCCTCTGATGGTCCATACTTTGTGCCTTTGGGTTTTTTCTTTTTTTTTTCTTTATTTTATTTTATTTTATTTTTGTTGTTGTTGCTTTGCTTGTGATTTAAGTTGGCCTTTTTTCGAATTTAAATTGTCTTGTTTGTTTTTCTATCATTTATCCTTTTCTGTTAGATTTTTCAATTCCTTGTGCAGCTGTGTGTTGGGTGGCCAAATTAATTTCTGCATTTGAATAATTTACTGATGCTTGAATTTATTGTTTGGCAGAACAACAGCGCTCCTACCAGTTGACAAAAATGTTATATGCGGAAAAGGTTTGCTTATCTACATTTTACATTAGAATACATTTTTTTAAGCAATGGGATGGTTTGTAACTATGGCCATTAGAGAGAATTTTAAATTCTTACCATTGCCAGGGTGAAGACTCTATTGTGCTGGTAGTGGATGTGCCTTAACTTATCCATGGTTCTTCCTGACCACAATATCCTATTTTGTAGCCTAACTTGTTAAATTATGTTCTAACTGCAATCAATTGTTTGCAGCCAGATAACATTTTCTAACTTGACTTTGATAGTACAAGTTACAGCATATTACTACAGTTGTCCAGCTAAGTAGCCTCAACTAAAAGCACAAAAGGATAAACAATCTTGAGAGACCATGCGATCCATTATCCTTTATATATTATATACTTAGCACATTTTTAACATGACAACCATGTTATAGGATCACAATCTTTCAAATATTTTGTGAATATCATGGTTCCTGTCTATTGGAGAAACTTTAATATATTTTCATCTCAATAAAAAGAATATGGTGGAGATTATCCACATTTGTTGCCTTTTGTTCCCGTATTCTAATTGATGCTGCCAATATTTACAGCAGCGAGATTCGGGGAGATTGCAGTATTTATTTATCTCTTTCTTTGTCATCAATCTTTTGCTTATTACAATCTTGCTCTTATTGATCAAATAGGAAAAAAGTGAAAGTATTCAAGAGAAATTGGAGTTGGAATTATTTTCGAAGAAAAAAGAGAATCTGATGCTGTCTAAAGCAAGTAAAGTGCTCCCTGTTGCTAGTGATATCATCACCTTGGATGCAATGCCAGGGTCTGATTCTTGTAGTTCTTTGGGTGAGTGCTTTTGTTTTACATGAAAATATTTCATGCTTGAGTGAGCTAGTCAGCTTTCCATTTTGTGAAACTGTCATTCTGCAACAAAAGGGCAGACTGTATTCTACCGAATCAATTAGCTTAATTTCTAGAATTTTTGCTAAAAAATGACAACAATCACACCATCTATGAAATATTAATTGTTGTCCATGCATTATTTTGTTCAGAATTTATATGTTATAATTGCCCAAGTTTCATGTTATTTAAATTTGGCTTCAACAATAACCAAAAAATAAAAAATAAAAAATAAAAAGACAGAAAAATGCATAAGCTAAAAGTAATAAATTAGTGAGGATATGAAATATAATCTATGCTGCTTCAAGGGTGAGCCTTGCCTTGTCGTAGGGGTCTAGGGTTGTGCAGTATTGAGCTGAGGGTCACAGGTTTGTTCTGAAAACAATTTCTCTAGATTCCGCAATGCCACCAAATGGATCATTGGAGCATCAATCTTAGGGTTGTCTTGGGCACCCATCATGCATAAGCAAACTCCAACTCCTAATCCTTTATATATTAATAAACAAATTAATTATACTATATTTTTTAGTATTGTCGGTATTTATTTTCTTTTTATGTTTCTTTTCTTATTTCTTCATCTCCTCTTCTGGTTGTATAATAGTGAATAAGTAAGAGCAGTAATGCTTATTCCTACTTTTATGTTATTTTTTTGATAAAATTTTGAGAATTATGTTGATTTTTTAGCATAAGTTGCAATGAAGCTTTTAAACTTTTCTTTTTAGATTTAATTGTAAACGAAAGATTGGAACATTACAAAAAACCATGATAGCAAGGGAAATTTAATTGTGCAATTATGGATTTATACTTATGCAGGCTTTCAATATTTGGTTGCTTCTTGTTTACTGCCTTTTTGTTTTGTTCATTTCCCCTCTTTGTTATCAATGTTTATCTTGTCCTTGTTTCTTGAGGAAGCAACTTGTAAGTCTAGCTGAGGATAAATACTATCTTTAGATATGTATGTGTGTTGGTGTGCATTTATGATTAAGTATTTGAAGAACTATACATTCAATAGAAGGGTGCAAGCATATGAGTCATAGGAAAAAAAACAATCTTTTAATTATTTTCAAATGAGTAAAGATGTTATAATTTTTTTAATACCCTGATTTTTCATTTTCTTCTCTTCTTCTTCATCTTGCATTATTTGTTTTCATAGTCATTATTATATCGTAATTGTATAGTGAAGATCTTCTTGTTTATCTTCTATATTCTTCTGCTCTGTTAACTGTAGCATTTGATATGCGTAAAGGATGGATGCTCTTGTGTGTTTGAGTGCTTGTGTTTAACTTATTTGTTGTGCATGCATGGATGGGCACAAGCATGCTTCTAGCTACAGTCTTTTTTGGCCTTAAAAGTTACATAACTTGCGCTCTCCAACGCAGAGATGCTGCATTCACAGCTATTCTCTACAAAAAATATCAATACTCGTCCTGTCCCAGAATACCGCAGGTACTATAACTAGTTTGTTCATGAACACTTTGCCGGTTGAGTGCTTCTTACAGTCTGATATCTTTCTGGCAGGTTAAAAGTGGGGGGCATCTTTGTGGAGGATAAAGATGGTGGAAGTAACTAAAAGAATTACCAACTTTTGAGTCATTGTTATTTCTTTTACTAAAAGTAGTTGAAAACTTTGTTTGAGAGCTCTTACATTCATTTACATCCAATGGAAAAGAAAACAAGGAAAAAAAAGGCTTGATTATTTATTTCCAGATTCCCTTGGATATCAAAATGGCTAATCAGTAGCTTTATGATATGGACAGAAATATATAACTTGAATTGGCATCCAAAAACCACAATTACAGAGCCACCTACCTAATCTTTGAAATAGCGCATATGATTGGATAGTTGAATGTTTACTGGTTACATTAAATGGTTACTCATAAAGCGCACTCCTGCACATGCATAGATGCGTACATAATTAAGTGTTTTGTTAATACCTATTCTACTCATAATTTTTTGGTAGATACTGAAGCTTTCACATGTTAGTGATGCTTGTTAAATCCTTGGCTGGCCAATTTCTCTGGGATTAAGGTTCCTCTCTTGTGAAACCATGCAATGTTTCCCTTGTTAAATGTTTTTTCTTTCTTTTCTTCCTTTTGGGATTCTTTTTTGCTTGGTCTATATTTTTGGCATTCCTAGTGCACAAGACTTCCAATATCAAGGGGTCAAGGGGAAAGGAATGTGGGGACAACCTTACAGTCGTTCTGGAGAGACTGTTTCTGGATTGAACTTATGACCTCCAGGTCGCAATTAAGCAACCTCAGTATTACATGCCAGTCATTCTGGAGAGACTGTTTCTGGATTGAACTTGTGACTGCCAGGTCCAATTAAGCAACATCAGTATTACATGCCCTTTGTGCTTGGTCCTGTGTCTGAATGCTTATTCTCTTCCATAACAGTTAGTACTTCTTGTCGTGATTAGTTCGGGCATTATGATCTATGCGTGGCATTTATCAAATAATTTAACAACATTTAGCAATTGTACATCACATAAGCTTATTTCTCCTGAAGCATATAAGGATTTATCCCTTTTTATTTAATATTACACCTGGTCTTTGGCCTGAATATGATATAAAAAGAGCCAAAGAAAGAGGATTTGATGAAACTCATTTCAAAGGATCTTATGGTTCAGCCAGGATGAAACATTAATGCAAGAACACGTTCATTTAGATACATCTTTGAACTGGATTGGGAAGGCTAAACTAGATAACCTTATCTCTTAGTTACCAAGTCTTCTTTTGTTTTTCCTTTGAGCCATAGCTTGTAATCTTACTTACATACAAGTTGGGAGTTGCTGATGTGGGGGCTTCTTCATTCGTTCAATTTCTACATTAGGTTGTAATTCAATTGAAATGATAAGTAGGACCTGCATTTCAAATTTAGCTAATTACAAAAGTAAGTTAAAGTACATATTTAAGAAATCCTTTTCTCAACTACACATGTTAGAACGCAAATGCTAGGTGTTTGACTTCATGACTATTTCAACATTTAGTGCAACAACATATTTGGATACAAAGAAGTTAAAGATACTCTGTTTGGAACTTGGACAAAACTCAGCCACTCTTTGTTGCACGGATCCATGTTCATGTAAGGGATGCTGGGTGTTTGAGTTTTCATCGAAGTCTCAAACTGTGTACCACTGGCACTACTTGTTCAGATAAATAATAAGAATTACAGAGGAAGTAGCAAAAGCACTTGAACTAATCAGGTGACATGCCGAAGGAAAATGTAAAGCAATATACAACTATACATGTACTATGCCGGCAGAGTTCATGGTTTGATCCTACCTAAAAAGGCATCATGGTTTGATAATTTCTTATATATTTTGCTATTGCCGATTAGAGGCAAAAGAACAGTTACAGAAAATCTGTCATGTGGTACTGCCTTCAAAAGGGGGCTTCCTTCCTATCCCATGCTTTTACTTTGGCGTAGACGATGGACAAGCAACTGGGTAGCAAATCACTAGGTTTCCTGCAGAGAATAGGTAAGTTAAAAGAATAATGCATGCAGTTCTCTTTTATGTCTAGACAGTACTCTTCTAAGAGCATTTAGTTTTTTGGTTAGCTCTTGAATAATGTTCCTAAATTTTCAATCAGTTGACAAGCTTGACTTCTCCACTGCTTTGCTGTTGTGATAAAATTTACTAGTATGTTAGAGATTTGGCCTTTATGATGGTTCAGCTGCATCACATGCAGACGCACATACACTCACACTAGTCAACGTGAAATCCTTGAGTTTTTCTGGAGGTATTTTTTCTAGTGAATTTTGGGATCCTAAAAAGTTGATACTAAATGGTCTTGTCAAAATTTCAAAGATTATCTATTACTGTTGACATTAGAAACATTGGAGTCTGAATCTCTTCGTATCAATCTTCTAAGATGGCATTTGGATTTTAGAAAATATTCTTTTAGCAAGCAAAAAAATTACAAATTTATTTATTTTTATTTTTATAATTTTGTACTTAGTGTTGAATAATAAAAGAAAGGTAGTTGATTTCATCTCAAGTTTCACGGGAACTTCTTGATGGCCTTACCTTAAAAAAACCAGTTGCAGAATAGGGAGTGAAGGAGGTTTAATTAAGGGGAGAAGGAAGAAGAGAAGAGCAATTGTTGTGAGGCTTAGGGGTAAAGTTAGCTTTACGCCTTTTTGTGTGGGGTGAAAGGGAAGATTTTCTGATGCAGTGTAGGCACTGGATGGAAAAGACAGAAACAGAACAATCCATCAGGAAAGGCATACCTCACAGAGTTTAATCTCTCCTGGCGACCATCTATCTGCACAAAGCTGTCCCAAAAAGAAAGATGCAGGAAGGGAAAGAAAGAAATATGGTGAGTGTGATTCTGAGTTTTGAAGTTAATTCACAGAATAGTTTTTCCTTTGGATAAATTGGTACTGTATGGCGATGGATCAAAGTAGAAGAATTCTCAAGTCTTGAACTTATGAACTCCTGTGGCGACCCGTTTGATTCCCTAAAGCCCTTATCATGCTTCTTGTGTATCTTACAGGATTGTCTCTTGCCCTTTTTCCCTCTTTCCCTTTCTCTCTCTCTCTCTCTCTCTCTCTCTCTCTCTCTCTCTCTCTCTCTCTCTCTTCTTTCTTGCTAGAGATTAAGAGAAAAAGATAAAAAATAAAAAGAAGAGGATAAGGTTTACCTGCTATTGCTATTGTTGCTGCCAGTGCTTTTTCCCGTGCTTTCAGATCCACTGTTTGCATTTCCACCTGCAACTGGGAAACTTTTCTTCCACCAGTTGTTATCCACACTCAAATTTAGCTTCGGCCTTGTTGTGAACTTCAAGGAAGGCCCAATTTTTGAGTTCTTCTTGTTCTTGGATCCCCAAGAAGTTGGGAACAACATACTTAGAAGAAATGGTTCATTGTTCATGCTTCCAAGTCTCAGCACCTGCTTCTTCTTCTCATATTCCTCCTTCTTACTCCAATTCTTTCTTTTCTTACTACCAATTGGATTCACGTTCTTATTAACCAATTCTTTCTCTTCAATTGCTATTCCTAACTTTTGTGCTAATGGTTGATCAACAATATCTCTTAAAGAGAGCTCGTAAGATGATTCTGGCATGTCTTTGATCATGTCCATTAGCTCTTGCTGGCCCCTGGTAATGGCCTGTGACCTTGACATAGGAGAAAGAAGGTGATAACTCTTGTAATGACAGTTGTGCAACTGAGAATCTTTTGCTGCAGGAGAGCTTCTTTTCCACATGGGTGGTGATGCAACATCTGATGTTTCACCACCTTCTTCTTCAACATGAACTCTGAACTCAATTCTTTCTTCACCATGATTCTCCTTGTTTTGATCTTTTCCACGACTTGGCAGTGGATCGCTGACTTGCCCAAATGATTTGGGCGAGTGTACATGGTGAAACATGTTGGGTTTTGAGGTTTTGGAGGTGATATTAGATTGGAACAACAAGAAGAAGAAGGGGAGTTTTTGTGCAGTTCAAAAGGAAGACTAGGGAAGACCAGAAGTCTTTGCATGGAGTGTTAAAAGGGATGATAGAGAGTCAAGGCTTTGCAAATGGTGGTGGGCCAATGTTCTCTCATCTTTTCCATTTGGCTTTTCTTCTTTTCTCTGTTTCTTCTCTTGAGTAAGTCTTTCCTGTCTTCTTTGAATTAATTTTTGCAAATAATTACTATATAGTAATAATAATAATTAAATAAGTAAGGAAATAATAATAAAAAAAAGGGATAGAGGGTTTTGGGTTTATTGTTTATGTGACATATTTCCTTTTATCTGTTTAATAATAGTTGTGATGAATATGACAACTAGGTTTTTGTTGGTTCCGGCCTTAGTTGACCATTTTCTATTCTAAGATAGATGACCAATAAGTACTTGTAAGATGAGAGATTTTGCATACTTTATGACTATTATTAAGGATTTCAAATATATTTATATATAATCGTATATTGGTAAATGAAAGTTGGAGAAGATAGGGTTGAGTTGGATTTTGTTAAAAGATATTAGTTATTAATAGGGAACTTCATCTCCAACTATATATTTAAAGAGCAATTAATTTGGTTTTTGGCCAGAGTTGAACATATGGTTGTGTCAAATTTAAGTAAGGAGGCCATTAGTGTATTATTATAGTTGTTATTATTTAAAATTAGGATGAAATTAAAAGGTGGATAGGTGCACAGCACATTTCTCAAAGAGAAGGAAGATAAGCCAAGATTAGGAGAGAGGCATACGTCAATTAAAGGTAGTTCACACCAATCTCGTGCTGTCGTGCATGATTTGCTACGGTTTGGCATTTTATGATTGACGTTTACAGCATTATTTGGCATACGGGCGGCCAACTGCACTTCCTGATTCATGCTAATCAACATTACTTGTATGGTAAAAGTAGTATGCCTAATAGCTTTTCTTTCTCTTTAGTTTATTGTATTTTCTTTCTTTTATCTCACTTTAGATGCCTTTTCTTTCACATGGGCGTG